>RJWM01001066.1:0-171575 GCA_004363535.1 Dasyprocta punctata | reverse complement strand
CATCCCATCCCATCCCATCCCATCCCATCCCATCTCATCTCACCTCTTCTTCTTTTCACATTCATGTTTTTGCTGGTGAATTATTGCTGTCCCATGATCACAGGGGTGAAAAGATGGTGACAGCTCCCTGCGTCCACTCCTGTCACCAGAAGTGCTTCTGGAGCACTCAGTGAGCAGCAGCAGCCTTGCTCTTATGTGGGCCCTGAGATTCCTCCTGGGAGAGGGATGGGCAAACCTCACCCTCAACTCTAAGGACTACACCACTGCTGGAACTGAGGGCAGGCTCGAAACACCAAGGGCTGGAACGCTGTACCTGGCCCACCAAGTGCCTAAGTCTCCTTCCTTCTAACAACCAAGTGGGCATTTATCTAGTCATCTTAGTATCTTCAATTTATTGCCTCTAAATCTGCACTATTTTGAATCTTCACTTTCCTGCTTGTCCACTTACTAAAGTATGAATTAATGCTTATTCAAGGACATTTCAGCTCATACGATCTTTCACAAAGCCCCTAGTCCAGAAGAGTGGACTCAGAGGATATACTGTAAATGCACACGTGTAGCCCTCCCAACTACCATGTGAGTGCCAAGTGTCAGTCTTGTGAGGCCTGGTCTGAGTTAGTGTTTCCACTTTAAGCAGTTTTACCCGGATATTTTTTCTTGAAGTCTGTTTATTTGTACCTTTTAACATATCTCTAGGTGCATCCCGAGGGAAGCAGTCTCATTCTATGGCCCTGCTCATGTTAATGGTCACAGCTCTTGAGATATTCTGGGTTGTGCTACAGACCAAGGGAACATGAAATCAGTAAACATTAGAACTTGTCATATGTGATTTAGAATGTTTTTCTTTACTTTTATACCTTCCCACCAAAGGTAATTCACTGACACTTCCAATATTTCACGCCAACAGTGTGTTACATGTCTATCATAAGCAGGTTTGGGGTGTGTCACTATCTCCCTGACCATATTGAATCAGGTGCGTTGTTAATATCCCTATAACTATGCATCCAAAATGTTCACAGAGATCTCAGGCACTAAAATTCAGCCTTGCAAAGGCCGGAACCTAGTTTTCTCTGCTCATTACATGGCCTCAGGACTTCCACGTTTGTGTTGGGTATAGCCTTAACCGCATTGCCCATGTGCGAAACCTTGAATTGGTCTATACCTTCTTCCCTCTCTTTCATTAGGTACATGACTTCAGTCCATATGAACTCTTCCTTACAGTGTCTCTAACATTAAATTGATTAGAACTACTACTGGTTGGTACAGATTTCCAGTGTGTTCTGCATATTGTGACCATATTAAAACTTATCAATATGTCCCTTTGTCCCCCTAGTAAAAGTTCTGAAGGGCTTTCTGTAGCTTATGAGGTAATATTCCAAGTTTTCTGCTTGGAATGTATGCCTCACATTTATCCTGATGTATACCTAACTGAGTTGACGTTACGCTCTGAGAATTTTTAAGCACTGCTATCTGATAGTAAGAAAAATGACTAATTAAGCATTACAGATAAACTCAGGAGTGGTGGCATGCACCTGTGATCCCAGCACTTGGAAGGTTGAGACAGGAAGATTGCTACAGCCTGCACATAATGAGTTCAAGGTTAGCCTGGAATATAGAGCAAGATCCTGTCTCAAAACAAAAACAAAAACCCCACAAAAACAAACAAACAAACAAATAAATAAATGTGTGTGGCAGACAATTGTTTCTATTTGTTATGGTAAAAATCTTTGTTATGGTAAAAGCATTTTAGAGTGAATTTTGATTACACAAACTGTCTGCTTTTTAAATAAAGATGTTTTAAAATTTGTACAATGGCTGGTGGTGTCACGCTTTAGAGTGTGTTCCACCTAGCCGCCTGGGTCCCAGAGGTTCCCACCCCCACGCAGTAAGGCAGAGGCGCCAGCACCACACTCCAGGAGTGAGCCCACACTAGCTGCACAGAGGATCAAGCTCTGCCCAGGTCAGTGTCCCAGTGCAATCCATCAGGGGACTGCTCGGCCAGCCTCACAGGACACAGAGGTACTGAGCTCAGCCCAGCCTAGAGTCCCAGAGCTGCTAATCAGGGAGTGGCCAGCGGACCTGCAGGGCCTTGGAGAATTTGAACTCTGCCCATCAGAACACAAGACATGAGCTCCATTATTCAGGGATGCGGCCATGAGGCAGATCTTAGAGGTTCCGAACTCTACCCAGTGAAGAGCAAGGCCACAGCACCTTAGGCTGGGGGCACGCCCAGGCTTGTCCTGTGCTCCAGAGACTCTGAAATCCTCACAGCCAGATGTAAGGTCCTGGTGGTGCCACACTCTGGGTGCACTCTGCCAAGCCACACAGGTCCCAGAGATTCTGAACTCCACCCAGGTAGGCTAAAGGTCCAGCAACACATCACAGCGCTGCCTCTCTGCTAGCCACCTGGGTTGCAGGGGTTCTGAACACTACACAGCCAAGTTCTAGACCACTGCAACAAGCTCCAGGGGTGTGACTATGCTAGCTACAGGGAGGATACAAACTTTGTCCAGCCCAGAGTCCCAGAGCAACCCAACAAAGTACATCAGAGGAACACACAGTCAACCTCACAGAGCACAAGGATTCAGCACCATAGTCTGGGGGTGTGCCCCGGCTAGCAATGGGGATACTGGAGGATTGAAGCTCTACCCAGCTCAGTGTTCCAGTGCAATCCATCGGGAGGCTGCCTGCCCAGCCACACAGGTCCCAGAAGAAAAAGACAAAACAAAAGACCAAGAGGCAGTCTCAACCCTCCAGCCACTGAGAACAAACCCAAGAGACACTGAAATGAAAGACACTGGGACTCACACAACTGAACTTTCTGAAATGATAGCAACTAAAGTAAAGAAACAACTTCATGAAGCTATAGAGGAACTCAAATTGGAAATAATCTCTCAGCTAAAAAAAGTAAAATGACAATCATTATGAAAGAAATGCTGTTTTGTATCTAAAGAAGATCAAGATAAAACATAGAAGAATAAGAAAACGATGGAAACTTTGAACAAACAAAATAAGATACAAATAAAATGCATGAAAGAGATTCAGAGGGATATTCAAGAACTGAAAAATTCTATGGAAAGTTGGCAAAACTGCTTGAATGAAGCTGAAGATAGTCTCAGACCTTGAAGACATCATGGAAGCTTACGATTATGAAAGAAAAGATCACATAAAATGACAAGGATCAAGGAAACAACAATTCAACAGCTGCAAGACAATGCCAAGAGAAATAAGATTAATAGGCATAAATGAAAAAACAGGGCTCAACACAAATGATCTGCAAAGACTATTTGCAGAAATAATAGCATAAAATTTTCCAAACATGGAAAGAGAATCTGATATGCAGATAAGTTAGGCATACAGATCCCCAATTAACCATAACCAAAATAAATTTTTACCCAGACATATACTAATTAGGATATCAGAAATAGAGCACAAGACTAAAATACTAAAAGCTGTCAGAGAAAAGAAACAGGTCTCCTATGAAGGAAAGCCTATCAGAGTCATGGCTGACTTCTCAACACAAACCTTCAAGTCAAGAAGAGCTTGGAGTAAAGCATTTTAAATCCTGAAAGAAAATAACTTTCAGCCCAGATTGATGTATCTTGCAAAACTGTCTTTAAAAATTGATGGAGAAATAAGATACTTCCATGGCAAAGAACAAATGAAGAAACTTATGGCCACCAAGCCAATACTACAAAAAGTACTGAAAGATACTCTAGAAAGAGACAAAGATAACTGTAATCTTAAGAACAACAACAAAAGGAAACCACTAAGTAGGGTAAATGATTAAATGGAAAAAGCAGAAAACCAACAACAGAAACATAACATCACAGTGATAAGTCAGTACGTATCAGTTACAACAATCAATGTAAATGATCTCAACTCACCAATAAAAAGAAACAGACTGACAGAGTGGATTAAGAAACAAAATCTAACAATATGCTGTGTACAACAAACACATTTAACTCAAAAGGAAATTCACAGACTAAAATTCAAAGGCTAGAAAAGAGTACTCCATGCAACAGGAACCCAGAAAAAATCAGGGGTAGCTACTATGTTTGCAGACAATGTGAACTTCAAACCGAGAATGATCAAAAGAGAGAAAGATGTCACTACATACTTGTTAGGGGAAAACTTCAAGAGGAGGAGATTACAATCATAAATATATATGCACCAAACATGTGAGCACCCAAATATGTAAGACAAATCTTAATAGACATGAAAAAGCAAATAAACAATAATGCAGTTATAATGGGGGACTTTAACACCGCACTGTCACAAAGAGACAGATCAACCAAACAAAAAATCAGCAAAGAAATAACAGAACTGAATCAAACTTGTGAACAAATGGACCTAGTAGATGTGTACCAAGTATTCTACCCATCAACAACAGAATACACATTCTTCTCCACTGCACATGGGTCATTCTCTAAAATAGATCATATACAATCCACGGAACATGCTTAAGTAAATGCAAAGGAACTGAAATAATTCCATGCATATTATCTGACCATAGCACAGTAAAATTGGAAATTAATGGCAAAAAACCCCACAAGAACCCCATAAACACATGGAAATTAAATAATACTCTCCTAATCAATCAATGGGTCATAGACGAGGTTGAAGAAATTAAGCAATATCTATGATTGAATGAAAATGCAAATACAAATTACTGGAACCTGTGGGACACAATGAAAGCAGTCCTCTGAGGGAAATTTATAGCACTGAACTCCCACATCAGAAAAATGGAAAGAACACACATAAACAACCTAATGATGCACCTCAAACTTCTAGAAGAAGAAGAGCAAGTCAAGTCCAAAGCCCAAAGAAGGGAGGAAATTATCAAGATCAGAACAGAAATCAATGCAACTGAAACTAAGAAAACAATACAAACAATTAATGAAATGAAGAGCTGGTTCTTTGAAAGAGTAAATAAAATTGATAAACCCCTAGCCAACCTTATCAAAAAGAGGAAAGAAAAAACTCAGATTCATGCAATAAGAAATGAAAAGGGTGAAATCACTACAGACACTCTGGAAATACAGAAGATTATCAACACCTAGTTCACAAACTTTTACTCACATACATTTGATAGCACAGAAGAAATGGACAGATTCCTAGAAACCTATGAATTACCGAAACTGAATCAAGAAGATGTAAAACTGCTGAATAACCCAGTTTCAGCTAATGAAATTGAAAATGTAATGAGAACCTTACCAACAAAGAAAACCCCAGGTCCTAATGGATTCCCTGATGATTTCTAGAAGAAATTTAGGGAAGACTTAATGCCAACACTCCTCAAGCTCTTCAGTGAAATTGAAAGGGAAGCGAGACTCCTTAACTCATTCCTGGAAGCAAGAATTACCCTAACACCCAAACCAGAGAAAGACCCAAGCAAAAAAGAAAATTGCAGGCCGATCTCCCTAATGAACATAGATGCAAAAGCCCACAGTAAAATACTGGCAAATAGAATACAGAAAGTTATCAGAAAGATTATACACCATGATCAAGTGGGATTCATTCCAGGAATGCAGAGATGGTTCAACATATGCAAATCAATAAATGTAATACACCATATCAACAGGGTCAAGGACAAGAATTACATGATCATCTCAATAGATGCAGAAAAAGCTTTTGACAAAATCCAACACACATTCATGATAAAAACCCTAGAGAAAATCAGGATAAATGGTCTCTACCTCAACCTGATAAAAGCCATATACCATAAACCAACAGCCAACATCTTACTGAATGGACAAAAACTGAAAACTTTCAACCCAAAATCAGGACCAAGACAAGGATGTCAATTATCACCACTCCTATTCAATATAGTTCTGGAAATATTAGCCAGAGCAATTAGACAAGAGAAAGAAATATAGCAAATAAGGATAGGAAAGGAAGAAGTAAAGAAGTGAAGTTATCATTATTTGCAGATGATATGATACTCTACATAGAGGACCCCCAAAAATCCATTAGAAGACTTCTAGATGCAATAACCAAATTCAGTAATGTTGCTGAATACAAGGTCAACGCTCAAAAATCAATAGCATTCTTGTACATAAACAACAAATACACTGGGAGAAATAAGGGAAACCACATCCTTCACTATAACATCCAAAAAAATGAAATACTTAGGAATCAATCTAACAAAGGAAGTGAAAGATCTATACAGTGAAAATTACATTACTCTGAAAAAGGAAATTGAAGAGGATTTCAGAAAATGGAAAGATAGTCCCTGTTCATGGATAGGAAGAACAAACATCATGTACATGGCCATTCTCCCAAAATTATTATACAGATTTAATACAATCCCAACCAAAATACCACTTGCCTACCTCACAGAGCTAGAGAAAGCATTCCTGAAATCCATATGGAACCAGAAGAGACCTAGAATAGCAAAGGCAATTCTGGGCAACAAAGGGAAGGCAGGAGGCATCACAATCCCTGACTTGATTACAAAGCTACTGTGATAAAATCAGCATGGTACTGGAATCAAAACAGACCTGAAGATCAATGGAATAGATTAGAAGGTATAGCCACAACTACAAACGCACTCAGCCACCTCATCTTTGACAAAGGGGCCAAACAGGTACATTGGAAGAAAGACAGCCTCTTTAACAAATGGTGCTGGAAAAACTGGCTTTCTATATGCTATAAACTAAAACTAGATCCATGCTTATCACCATGTACTAAAATAAAGTAAAAATGGATCAAAGATCTGAATACAACAGACACTAAACTTACTGGAAGACAGAGTAGGTAAAAATCTTGATGACATAGGAGTAGGCAGAGAGTTCATGAACGAAAATCAAATTGCATGGGAAACCCTTCCTAGAATCAACAACTGGGATCTCATCTTACTAAAAAGTTTTTGCATGTCAAAGGAAATCTCCAATAGACTGAAAAGAAAACCCACGAATTGAGAAAATATATTAGCCATTTGTCCATCAGACAGAGGACTTCTATCTAAAACATATAAAGAATTTTAAAAAATCAGGCCCCTAAAATTCAAGGACCCAATCCAAAAATGGGCATCTGAGATGAATACACACTTCTCAGAGGAAGAAATACAAATGGCAAATAAATATATGAAAAAATGTTCAACATCAACAGTCATTTGGGAAGTGCAAATTAAAACAACACTGAGATTCCATCTCACCCCAGAAAGACTGGCCAAGATAACAAAATCAACCAATAACAAAAATGCTGGAAGGGTTGTGGGGAAAAAGGAACTCTTCTCCACTGTTGGTGGGAGTGTAGACTGGTGCAACCACTGTGGAAGTCAGTGTGGAGATGCCTCAAGAAGCTAGGATTAGAGGTCCCATTCAACCCAGCTATCCCACTTCTGGGCATTTTCCCAGAAGAACTGAAAACATCATACCACAGTGATATTTGTGCACCCATGTCTATAGCAACCCAATTTGTAATAGCCAGATCTTGGAAACAACCCAAGTGCCCATCAGTCAAAGACTGGATAAAAAAGATGTGGTATTTTTATACAATGGAGTACTACTCAGCTATTAAGAAAGATTGTATTGAGACTTTTATAAGTAAATGGACACGACTTGAGACCATACTCATAAGTGAGATAAATCAAACCCACATGTGTAAATACCATATTGTCTCCCTAGTGTAAGAAACTGAAAAAGTATATATGATCCAAAATCTATAATAAATACTATGTAAGGGTAAAAAACTGCTTGAAGAGCAAAAGTAATTGGGAAGGGAAAAGGGGGAAAGAGGAAAGGGAAAAGGAGAAGATATAAATCTGTATATAAGTATACGTAAGATGACTAAAGCAAACATACTGCTGAATGTATTCATTATTGAGAAAGAACAGTTGATACTCATATGATTAGTTCGATTTTACATGTCTATATCTATTAATGTAAACAACCATGTTGAAGGTAATGATATGTAGTATTGCAACCATTGTCAAGTTCTTATCATCTTGCTTTGTAAACCTATAATGTTACTGTTTTGGTTTTGCTGTTGTCGTTTGTTTGTCTCTTTTGCTTTTTGTCTTTATTTTCTGTCTTTTTTCTCTTAAAAAGTAAATAAATAAAAGTTGGACAATGACAGTACTTGATGTATTGTATTACCTTGCCTTCATCATGAGTGGAAGTGCATTTCTGCTGATTGTTAGCATCAAAGCTGTACCAGTTCCCCTAAAGTCCTGAAGTGACTCACAGAGGTCTAGAGGGATGGTCAGCATGGCTGGTGAGCACAGTTTGTAGACATGGAGGTTCTCTGTGGATTCCCAGAGTTGCTGCAGGAGAGATTGAGAAAGGCCAAGGTTGCTAGACTGGTAGGTGAGGTGGCTAAAATTATTGCCATTTAAAAAATAAGGGAAAATATAGCTGCCAGAGGGTGCAGGAGTCTGGGATGTGTGGGTTAGGTGACCTTGTTATATTCTGCTCCTACGCACCCTTGGCTGTAGCCAGGTGATGTATGTGCTCATCTGCAAATGTGCCTAACACATACTAGATTTTCTGACCTAGGTGACTTGCTCCCCTCTTTCTTGCTTGCCTGCCGCACACCTATGGCTATCCTAAGTGCTACTTCCCCCGTGATGCAGTCTCTCAGCCTCCTCAAACCCATGTCATTGATTAATTTCATTCAGACAAAGCAACAGGAGACCCGCCATGGGAGCTCCTATTTCAAGTTAAATGCTTTCCATTTGGGGAGTGGGAGTTCTTCTGAATTACTAGCTGAGCATAGATGCTTCTCTACTTACAGTGAGGTTATACTCTGACTGAATCCATCCATGAGGGTGGAGTCCTCATGACCTAAATGCCTTCCATTAGGCCCAACCCACCAGACTGCTGCATTGGGGATTACGTTTTCAACAGGGAACAAATTTCTGTTGTTTAAGCCAGTAAATTTGTGATAATTTGTTACACCAGCCACAGGAAACTGATGCAACATTGATAAATAACAAATAACTGTGTAATAACTTGATCTGGATAAATATTTGTATACATTTCTCAACTCTGTCTCCAATTTATGGATGGGTTCACCAGTGCTGGGAGACGACAGTCACTTTCCAAAATTCACACATTTGAATTGAGACAGAGCCTGTGTTTGTGGAGTTCCTCAGCCCACACTCTAGTCACACCACATGGCTGGACAGGAATACATTTGTTTGTTGTGACATATTTCAAAACTAATGTGTTGCACCAGCCCAGAACCCAAGCAGATAAAGCATCAGATGCTGAAGTGCCTGAGAAGTTTCCATAGTCAGGTCAGGGAGCAGAGGGTACACCGCAGAGTGCCAAGTGAAATGCCAGGGCCCAGTAGGCAAGCTGCCAAGTCAGAGCAAATGAGGCTAGGGTCCACTTGGGGTCTCAGTCAAAGACAGCAAAGGAGAAATTAATCAAACGGGGAGTCTCATGATTACATCAAAATGACTCAAGGGTGACATACAGACAAGTAGATGTTGGTGTAATGACAGAAAGAGAAAACACCAGTATTGTGAAGCAATGAACTTAGTGAGGTTAATAAGCAGTGTCTTGTTTAGCTCAGGTTGCTGTAACAAAATACCATAGACTGAGTGGCTTAAGCACAGAAACTTCTTTTCTTACACTGAGGAGCCCAAAAGGCCAAGTTCATGGTACCAGCATGGCAGGTTCCAGTGGGTCTGTCTTCCAGGCGTGGTGATGGCTTTTTGCTGTGTTTTCACAGGGCCCTTCCTCAGTGCACACAGAGAGGGTGGAGAAAGTCTCTCTCTCTCTCTCTCTCTCTCTCTCTCTCTCTCTCTCTCTCTCTCCCTCCCTCCCTCCCTCTTCTTGTGAGGACTCTGCATTTATGACCTAATCTAATGCTACTTCCCTAAGATCCTACCTCCAAATACCATTGAATTGAGAGTTAGGGCTTAAACTTCTAAATTTTGAGGGACACAATGTTCAACCTACAGTAAGCAACAATACTGACATGGATTTGAATAACTGAACACTATCAAGCATAACCTTTGCCAATATCAGTTATCAGTTCAGACTCAGTCAATTATCAATGCAGAAGCAAGTACTGATTATCTCCCAAAGCTCTGCACGTCAGCAGTCTAGGTGACCTTCCTATGGGTTCGGCTCAGATCGCTCATGGCTGCCACCTCCTAACGACTTGCCTGGAGCAGGAGGTAGAACAGTCCTTGCCCCCTGTTTGGAAGTCGGTCCAGACTATTGGCTAGAGCGCCTTCATGCTCTGTCATGTGGGATGGTATCTTACTTCACAGAAGCTAAACCACTTCTGTACAGACTCTCAGTGTTTCAAGTGGTGAAAGTAGAATCCACTCTGAATTTCACTCTGAAAACATTACTCACTTATTCACCACATTGACTTTGTGAGCCAATCTAGATTTGAGGAGAAAGAGGTAAACCTCACATCTTGATAAGAACAGTGGCAGCTTTATACAAGTAAGGACACAGACAGATGCAGGCAAGTGTGCTTACTGGGGGCCCTTGATCAAACCAGCCTGTCACAACCAGTATGAAGCCATGGCCACACTTCAGGACAATAAAAATGAGAATGTGAGTAAGAGTATGCAAAAGAAATGGAAAGTGAAAAAAGAATGAACTCAAAAGTTAGGGTAGGAATGAGAATTCTCACTGCAGAGTAAGGCCTGTGAAAGTAAGAAAAGATACTCATGCATTTTGTAAAAGATAGTTTAAAAAATGAAAATGGTTAGGACATAGATAGTTAGATCTAAAGCAAATTTTACTTGCTTATTTTCAGGGTAAGTTTTTATAAAATTAAACTTTAGGCAGGTAAGAAAAAATCAATGAAAAAGAGAGACAGAGGGAATTAAAGATGAAACAGAGTTCCAGAAGGAAAAAGAATGAATCTAAAGCCAGAGGAAGATTTCAGCTTTGGAAATTAATTTATTTTCCCCTTTCAGTAAAGAAGGAAACACGATCTGATTCCGACCTGGACAGAAGAGCTTAATTTGGGATCATTCCCTCTCCTCTCAAGGTAGCTTTAAGAAAATTTATTTTTAAGTTTTTTGAGACAGGGTCTCGCTATATAGTTCAGGCCGGCCTCAAACCTGTGGTAATCGTTCTGACTCAGCCACCTGAGTGCTGGGATTACAGGCATGCACCACCACACCAGGCTCAAAGCAGTTTTATAAGCTGGACTAATCGTGTTAATCAACAGGTTGATAGAAATGTTGAGCACTGCTGTGCGTAACCCTCAAGAAGGAAATACACAGAGTTATTTCTATATTCACTCCAGAAAAACATAGAAGTAGAACTCAAGAAGATAGGGACAATTTTCCTGGAAGGGAAAACAGGGTTCAGATCCGATGCCCTTAAAGCAGTTGGCGTTTGGGGTAAACATACCACAGAAAAGGAAATAAACGAGAAAAACCTCAAACATTTGTAGGCCATTTTTCTCACATGACCGGCCAGTTTATAGGCTGTGCATACACAGGATAGCTCTTCAAGAAACTGAGCAGAAATTAAGAGCAGCAGGCTAAAGAGGTGGCAACGATTTCAACCTTTGTGTGTTCTCAGGTAGAAGCGGTTAGATCTTTCCTCAGGCTAGTGGCCAAGGTTCATGCCTGAGGAAGGGTTGCACCCTAGGGAAAAATATACTATTTCTTAAACGTAAGTGTCATGGGCTAGGAGACACAAAATAATCAGACAGATAATGGAGGCTTGAAAACTACAGTCTCTGTTGAAAGCATTTTTATCTCTATAGAAAATAGATTTAATGAGCTATAAGAAAAACAATGAAAAATATACAAACTTAAAGAGCAAAGGAAAAAAAGAAGCAGCAATACAGGAAGTAATCAAAAGGTCTAACTTATGTATAATTGGATTTCCACGGGTAGCTATGATATATAATGAAAAGAAACAATACTTGAAAAAAGAGAGGTGAGAATTTTTTAAAATTCTCAGATTCAAGAACAGAACAAATCTGAGTTATGGTAAATATAAAGAAAACTTACTTAGACACTTCAGTCACAGTGTACTAAGAAGCAAAGAAGAAAAGAGAATCAGAAGAAGCCAGATTTAAATGACAAAAGGCTAAACAATAAGACCTAAAACTGATTTCTAACAGGAGTTGTGAAAGCCAAACAGGACGACTTGTTTTTTGTGTTTGAAGTGTGAAGGGGCAACCTACCGAGTAAAATTTTATAGTCACCCTCAAAAATGAAAAAAAAAATTTAGTTTATAAAAAGTATAGAGAATTTATCACCAGTATAAAGAATAATAAATGTAGTACAGTGGCACTTGAAGAAAAAGAACTCTAGACAGAAGGAAAGACTAAATCCTGCAGAAAAAAATAAACACATTGACTTTCTGAAACAGCAGCAAAAACATTCCCTCTTGGTGTTTATTTTACACACTCATGTATGGATTTTATAAGTTGAATGTATGCATACATACATATATAATATTTACACTATATTTTAAAATACTACAAATAAGAGAAGGAGTAAGGGTACAGAAGAACAGGAAGACATTTGCAGTATCTGAGCAGCAGGAATGCCACTTGCTCACAGTGGACTGTTAATAATTTAAGGGTGTTAATTGTAATCTTGAGGATAAATACTGAAATAATTATTGTAAATACACAATGAAAAAGCAAATAGAGGATTTGAGTTTAGTGATTTACTGTATGAAGGTGATAAATCAATGAGAAAGTTGTAGAAAAAAAAGGAGAAGCAGAAAAGTAGCAAAGTGGAGTGAGGACACAGAGAAGCAGCAGCAAAAAGGGACACTTAGTGAAGTCCTGTTGGTGAGTTTGAATCGTCTCTGTGAAACAGGTGAAAAGTTGTTAAATTTAGCAAATAGGAGCCATGATATGAATGTGAAAGGAGTGTAAAATAATTGAGATGGTGCTCTATGGCATGAAAGGAAAAAGCATCATCCATTAGGTTGAACAAGAAGATGATAGTTGGGATTAGAAAGTATGATTATCTGTGAAGCCACTGTCTTTGGTTTGGGAGTTTCCACTAGAAAAGCTGTATGAGAAGAGCAAATCAAGGGAGCAGGAGAGTGTTCCTCGTGGTGGAGACTGATCAGCCATCTGGACATGGGATAAGAAAGAAATCTCCAGGAAGTTACCTGGGACATTCTTGAAATGATCACTTTTCTCCTTTGGATGGAAGGGGAATTGAGACTACTAGGGTACTAAAAAGAGGCACTATTAGGGTATTAAAAAACAATTATCTGTTTGGCAATGCTTTCTTGGGATTATTCATGCAACAATATTTTTCACAAAACTAAATCAGGTTTTATATTTCAAGAAAAGTCTAGGCGTATGGTCATTATTTTAAGACTCATGGGACTTGTGACTTTGCACTGGAGAATCATGTTATCCTGTGGGTCAGGTGCATTCAGGGAAGGTTGCCTGATGTGACCTTTCTGTTTATTATATTAATCTTTCATTCAACCACCATATACTTATGGAAAGTTCATCATAGTCATTGTGTGGTGCGTTGGATTGAACCCTGGCGGTCAAACTGTAATACCAGCTGAACTGAATCAGCATGTTGTGAACTGTGGATGGCCTACCTGAGGACTGTTGCTAACATAAAAAGGAGAACAGGGGTGGAAGAAGTAGTGTTGTTTCTCCATATTGTTGTTGGTTCTCCTGTTGCTGTTGGTTTCCTGGAGGAGCTTGTTGAGCTTCTTCTTTGATATGAACTTGGCTATTCTCATTGTTGAAGGAGCTCCGGACCTTCTTGTTGTTGAGGATGGTTGTGGTACTTTTCGGGGGAACTCTGGTCCTTACTTTGAGCCTCTCTTCTTGGCTCCAGTGCAGAGCCCTCAGTCTGCTGGCACAGACTTTCTAGCTTCCACCACTGGCCTTTGGTACTTTCCAGTGCAGATCCATGAAACAGACTTGCATGAGACATTGTTGTGAGCTCTAGGCCTCCAGCTGGACTTGTGGGGGGTCATTGTCATGGCCCTAGGTCTTTAGTTGGACTCATGTGGGATGTTGCCATGGCAAATGGGTCCTCAGCTGGATTGTTTGGGGTCTTTGGTGTTTGGACAGATTTCCTGAACTTTTGGTGTTTGTCTCTGTGGGTGATTATTGTGCAATAATACAAATTTTGTGTCCTGTATTGTCTTGTTCTCCTTGTAAACCCTGAGTGCGATGCACGGAGAACAGAAACTATTCAATGCGTATTTTGCTGAACATCTTCCATGTGTCAGATATGGCTTGTTTACTTAGATTATATCAGCAAAAACAAAACAGTACAAAAATAAACTCAAGAGAATTTAATTCCAGAAAGAAGAGACGGACAGTTAACAATAATAATATAAACAAATAAAGTATATAGCAAGAAGTGCTAAACATAGGGATGAATCAGGGAGATTAGGGATAGTGGGTAATGAGTGCTGGTTTGTACCTTAAAAATAGGGGGATCACAGCAGCAAAGGTCTGAAGGCGTTTGAGGAATTAAACCTGAGAATATCTCAGGCAAAACCAAGGGAAGAGCTGGGACAAAGGTCTTAGAGGAGAAACGTGTCCGGCAGGCTCCAGTGGACAGTGAGAGGGCCCACGTAGCTGGCGCAGAGTGGAGGATGACAGTGACCAGAGTCAGAGCTGGAAGAAGGGAGAGGCAGGGAGAGGAGACTTTGCAGGTCACTCGGAAGACTTCTGTTTGTGTTCTGAGTGAGGACAGTGGGAGGCATGGCATGATTTTGAACAAAGGAGTGGTCTGACCTGATGGGATTTATGTTTTTCAGAGGGTTGGATTGCTGCAACGTCTAGAACTGATTGTGGGAGGCAGTGAAGACAGGAACAAGTAGGTCAAGAGGTGCTCCCCCAGGCCAGCAGAGAGACCGCGGTCCCGTATTAACAGAGGTCTGTACATGGCTGGCTCTCAGCTTGGGAAAGGAGCTGAATGATTTCCAGGCATTGGGTTCACACTTTCTGTGGTCTTTTTGCTTTTCCCTGGCAGCAAAGACAAGAGCCACAGCTTTAGCAATAACATTTCCAGCCAGCCAGGTGTGGGAGAGAGGGAGAGCTGTCTGTGACCGTGAGTGCGTGTGTGCACGCGTGCGTGCGCAGCACCATTTTGTTTAGTAAGGAAGAACCGTCTCTTACAGAAGTTGCCGGTAGAATTTCCTTTCTGACGGAGCACAGGGTGGGTTCTAGACCCAAGCCCTGGCATGAGGCTCACAGTGCTAGCTCCGTGCACAGGGAGAGGGGCCGCAGTGTCTTTAGTCTGTTCTCCAGTGTCCCCAAACTCTGCAACACTTCCTCTGACCCTGCCTCGCCTGACCCCGGTGACCTCAGCCTCCTCCACACTCGCGTGGCTTCCACAAATCTCTCATTGTGTACCTGATTTCCAGAATTTAGCTGTTTTTCACTCAGAGTTTTGAAATTGAGGTGAGAGCCAAGCAGTGTTGTGAGCAGTGTGAGGAATCAGGGATTCTCTGCTGAGTGGGATTTTCACCCAGTTTCTCCCCGATGTTTATTTAGAATATTTTTTATGTTAAGCAATTTTTTTTTTAGACATCAAGAAGTCAAACACAGATATTATACAAACTTTTGAAAGAAGTCTAAAAGCATTCAGGAACTTTGCACCTTCCGTAAGACCGTTTTAGATTACGCCTCAGCGGTGGTGTGCTTTCTTCTCACTCCTCTGCCCAGGAGGTTCTCTTTGGTGGGAAAATTTGGGAAACACTAAATTGCCCTTATTTGCATGTTTGACCCATGTGCTCCAGGAGCGCATCCGTTCCCTGGTGGTTAGGCCACGTGTCCTAAATTTGCAGAGCTGTGCCAGTTTGTCACTGGGCTGTGCACTATAAATGTGTCTTCACACAGGACGGTGATGTCCATCCTGCCCTGGGACTTTCCTCACTGAGCTCCTGCCTGGTGCTCACATCCACGTCTGAGCTATTTGTTGATGCCTCCTAGCTGTCAGCTTATCATACAGAATTCTGTTCTCTAGCGTTCTGCTTGGCAAATTCAGTTGGCCTTCACAGGGGTTGTGCACTACACCTGGCTCTTCACGGTGCGTTACTTGGACCCGTGGGCTGAACTTGTGCCTCTTTCCTCTGTCCTTCTCTTTAGCAGGATTATAAAACTGTGAAAACTACAAGTACTTGCAGTTTGTCAGCGGCTTTGGTTAATTTATTATTATTATCCATTTTCTTTCCAAATCTCTAGCTGGCACACAGCAGCCCACTGGGTACTGCGCTGTGGTGGTCCAGGCACCCCGCACCATCTGGCCAGCAGCTGCCACTCCAGTGCTGAAGGGCACTGCTCACTCACTGACCTGGCAGGGCTGCTGTGAGCAGAGCTCAGAGATGCCTTTGCTTCTGGAAAGTGAGTTACTCTGCACAGGGGCAAGCACAAGGGCTGATGTGCTGGAATTGGGAGAATGCCATCTTAGCATAGAGCATGTGCTTTATTTCTATTGCTGAAGAGGCTATGAATGCACTAATTTATATCTACTTTTTGAAAATATTTATCACCAAAATATGAATGACCCTCACATCAATCCTATGAAGTATGTACTACTACTGTTCCCATTATAGAGAAGAAGAAATAAGGATTAGAAAGGCACAAGAGCTGACCCAAGGATACACAGTTATTAGGGCATGGAACTACAATTTAAATAAAATAGTACAGATTCTTAAATGATGTTCCAGATTTTTCAAAGTATTCTCCCTTAGCAATTTCTCTTTCATTCCGGTGTCTCCATCTACTGAGTGCAAAATATTCATGGCCAGTAAGGTTAAGTATTGGAAAAGTCTTAGACTTTCCTAAGACTACTTCTCTCAAGGTTGCTGTATAGATCAGAAATTAGCCAGGACATATTAAATAATCAATCAAGAGAATAAAAAGACAATGGAAGAAAATAGTTGCAAATTACATGTCTAATAAATGATTTGTACATTTAATATACGAAGAATTTTTACAACTCAAAAACAGAAAGATGACCCGATGGAAATATAGGCAAAGAACTTGAATAAATACTTCTCCAAAGAGATACACATGTGACTAACCAGCAGAGGAACAGATGCTTAGTCCTCACTGGAGAAATTAAAGTCAAAGCTACAATGAAATACTGTTTTACACTATTATAGAATGACTGTAATCAACTAACCAACAAACCAAAGGAAAAAAGAAAAAGAAAATAATAAATGTTAGTAAAACTGCAGATACTGGAATTCTTATACTCTAAAATAGTTTAGTCATCATGGAAATCTTCAAATTAACAGAATTGTCAGTTTGGGTTCTTCAACAAGTTAAACATACAATTACCATATAAAGCAGTAATTCCAATCCTAGATTGAAGCGTAGGAAATAGAAACTCAGATACATCCACGAATATTTAGAACACTACTTACAATGGGCCAAAGGGGGCAACAACCTAACGGTCTTCCTGTAGATGGTGAACAAATTTTGGAGTATGCATAAATGGAATATTACTCAGCCATTAAAGGAACTTACATATTGCACAACCCAGGGGAGCCTTGAAAATGGTATTCTGAGCAAAACGAGGCAGACACTAACTATCCTGTGTTGTGTGGTCCCATGCAAATGACGTATCCACAATAGGATCTTTGGTAAAGACAGAAAACAGATTAGTGGCCTCACGATTTCATAGCGGGGATGGTCGGAAGAATCAAGGAGTGACGGAGTAACAGGCATGGAATTTCCTTCTGGGACAATGAAACTATTTTGGAACTAAATGGAGGATGTCTCATTCAAAGTCGTGAAAGTACTAAATGCCACTGAATTCTTCCCTTTAAGATAGGTGATTTTGTGTTACGTACATTGCACCTTAATTAAGAGCAACAATAAACCACATCTGAGTAAAATTCAAAAGGAAATCGAAGAAATGTTAAAAATCACAAAATAAAACAAATAAAACTCTAAATACCAAAACATTGAAAATTCGATGCTGCTCAAAGACAGAGAAATTTGTAAATCTAGGGTTGGATCCTTCTTGCCTGGCGAAGGGGTCAGTCACATTTCACCCGCGGACTTCTGCGGCTGCTGGACCAACGCCGGAAGTGGCATCAGAGCTCAGCACACACTGGGATATCTGAGTAGGAAGCAGCTCTGCTGAGCACCATTGTCTTTGTAACCATCTCGCTGACTGCTGTATGTAGTCTCATCTAAACGTCACCATTACCTTCTACGTTAGGGGCTACCAGGAACCCCATTTTGAAGAGTAGACTGTCGAGGCAGGAATGTTAAATAGCTCATTGGTTCTACAGCTAAATGGGGAGCACTCCAGACCTCACACTTGGACCCCCTCAGGGCTTCTCATTCTGCAGAGCCTGCTTGGGACACGTCCCAGGACCCACACCACACAAGACACAAGAGCAAGGCCCGTGGGCTCTGCTCTTCACGTTGTGAGAACTTCGCCCATACTGTGTTTTGGCTGAATGATCCTAAATCTGTGGAAGCCTCGAAACCTGGTCACTGCTTGCTCGGCACGACGATTGCACCCCAAGACAGCCCATCAGGTTTCATCTGTGACCTACAGTCTTCATCTGAGCTTAGCAGCTGACTGACACTTTTAGGTTGGCAAATGTATGGCACTGGTTGCTTTTTGTATCTGGGGAAATGGCAAAACAATAGGAATGTAAATATTTTAGCTTGTGAAATTAATCTTTCCATTTGGAAATCTAACTTAGGTGTACCTGTGTGACTGTTTTAGTCTTTTGAAATCATATTACAAACTATCACAAACAGAATAACTCATAAACAACAGAAATTCAGAAGCTAGGAAATCCAACATCAAGGTCCTGGCAGACTCAGTGTCTGATGAGGACCCGCTTCCTTCCTCACTGATGGGCAGGTTTCACTGTGTCCTTACACGCAGGAAGAAAGGGGCGAGGACCTCTCTGAAGCCACTTTTATAAGGGCTCCAAGACCACTGGGGGAGTGGACTCCATCCCTATGACCTAATGCGGTCACTTGGGGTTAGGATTTAACACATGAATTTTAGGGAAACACCCAGACCACGGCACTGAGCTCCAGCATGTCGCCCGGAAGAGTGGGGTATTCTGGCTCCACAGCAGAGTCCTCAGGTCTGCCTGAGAGAAAACAGTTCACTGAGTGTTGGCACAAAGAAATATATATCAAGATAAATATTTTCCACAGTTGAAGTTGGGCTACATCTATGGAGTTGGAATTTTCCTGGGCCAAAGTTATTAGTTAGCCCTTAGGCTAAGGTGAGCTCCCCAAAACCATTTTGGAAAAGCGTGTTAGTTTCCTGTGGCTCCTATAACACATCCCCAAAATCTGTGTGGTTTACTAAACAGAAATTTGTTGTCTTGCAGTTCAAGAGGCCAGCAGTCCACGACCAGGGAGGGGGCACCCTGCGCACTGTAGAGGAACATCCTCCCATGCCTCTTCCAGATTCCGGAGCTCCTGGTGCCCCAGGTAGTGGCAGGGTCACTCCACTCTGCCTTGTCTTTGCACAGACTTCCCCATTCAAATCTACCATGCCTTCCATTAAAGGACACTTGTCTTCGGATTTAGGGCCACTCAGATCACCTGTTGACCCATCTGTAGACGCTTCAATTAATTCACCTGCAAAGACCCCTTTTCCACTAAGGGCACTTCTTCCACCTTGGAGAGATCTGGAGGTCAGGGTGTGGACCAGGTCTTTGGGGCAGGCACTGCTCGCCCCACTGCAGGTGGTTACCGAGTGTGGGAAATGCTGGGTCTGCTCCAGGTGGTCTCCCCGCCCCCGGCTCCTAAAGCCAAAGCCTCTGAAGGGAAGCTGTAGCCCTCCCGCGCAGGATGCAGGAACCACACAAGTGACTCATCAGGAAATGAGGCTGTTTGCAAACAGCTTTATCACTGTCACTCTGCAACCAAATTTGGGTTTTAGCAGTACACTGGGTTTTATAAATGTTAAAATCCTGGATTTACAACCTGGTAATAACTCTGCAGAGTGTCCAAGGACTTACACAGGATATGACCTGAGTCCAGTAACAGTGTGATCACTTGCTCAGAGTTTTGTTTTAGAAGCCATCTCCCAGGCGAGAGCTCTCTGACAGCCCCGGGTCAATAGTCTCAAGGGCTCTGGAGTAGGATCAGCCACCAGGTGGCAGACAGTCTTGAAAATGAAGGCCGTGCCTCCTCCTGCAGGAACCCCTGTGCGTGTGTGCCCTGGGGCAGTTTGTAACACAGGGCAGATGCCAGTCTAGCTGCCATTTCATGCTATGCTCCTAATGACGTTTCCTTGCTAGCACCATCCAAGTCCTTCTGTGTCAGGTCCCAGGTCCCTGCCAGCTGGGGCTGCTCCCTGTTCTGCTGGGACCACTCTCCCCCTACGTCCTCTCCCAAAAGTTCACTTTCACGTGAGGAGGGGTAATTATAGCTCATCAAATAAAGCAACTCTGGTTTTGATGTCCTGAGCTCCACACCTGGACTCTTCCAAGTTCCAAAATGCCCTTCGATTAATTGAACAGGGAGTTGGGGTACAGGAGGAAAATAGACTCTGGCACTCACTATGTAATTCAGTAGCTTTCCAATGATGCCAACAAGCCCCTCTCCTCAATTCATGCACCAAGCTGGTTTGAATATCCCTGGAAAAGGCCATGCCAGGGGTTTTATCTATTACTTACATCCAATATTCCCTGCTGCCCTGGGGTACATGGTGCATCTCAGCCCATGAAACCACTGCACCCCAGCCATGAGGGTTTTGATCCCTCCTAGGGTGTGATTTAGCATCAGGCTGTGATTTAATGCTAATGACACTAAAGTCAGATGCAGCCATCCTGGAAACGAATGAGGAATTTTAAGAACAGCTCCAAGATTTCCCTGGGCAGCACCAAGATGAGTGAATTGGCTGAAGGCAGAGGGCCTTGCTTGGTGTCATTTGGGGAAGAATCTCTTCTGATACTACCCATGAAGCCCAGAAAAGTCGTGACTTGCAAGAGCCTTGTGAAATATTTTAGTAATCATGACTCCTGGTGGTGAGCTTAGAGGAGAAGGGGAAATATTATTTATGTATTATTACCTGCACTGTACTCTGCTGCAATTATCAGATAATCTCTGAAAAGTGGACTTTCAGGATAGAAATTAAACATTGGCAAACAGCTGTTCAAGGAAAATTGGTTTCTCCCTGCATTTCTTTTCCTTTTAATGTGGCTGTTGCTTGGCTGACCTGGCTTCTTGTGGGTATTAAAGTCCTCCTGTGAACGCCGGACTGGAGGGATTGATACACACCATTAGCATAAACTCTGATTCGCACAGCTGACTGCAGTGCATCAGCGTTCGCTCTGTGCCATGCCCGAGGTTGGCCTGACTGGGGAAAATATTTCATTTACATGCCTGTGTTTAAAAAGGTAGCAATTCTGAGTGATGGAAACATGTACCGGCTGCTCCTTACATCCTGGAGTAATATCCACTAGATTGTGCTATTGGGAATGAATCAGGTGCTGGGGCACTGACAAAATGCTGGAACACACGATCCCATATTTACAGGATGCTATCTCATTTTTAATAGATCTTGTCCAGGAAAGTATTCCAAACAAGTTTCAATCGACAGGCCTCCTTCTTGTGGCTGTGGGGATTAATATTCCAAACAGGACTATAATTTCAGGTCTCTAGTGCAATTTCACTAACTCTCTGCACCTTCCTCCACCCCCTCCCCTGTATCCATCACCGGCTCCGTCCTTTCTCCTGCCTCTTTTCCTCCGAGTCTCTCCCACCCACACACCCTAAAATTGCTCCTCCTGTCCAAATGGAATTCTGTGGTCAAGCTGTGTCCCCGCTCGTGTCCAGCATAAGCGTACTTAGGAGAAGTGAAGATCTGCACGTGTACCTTTCCTGAAGCAGCATTACAATATGAAGATATCTTAAAATGTTTCTCAGATGGCTTTATTTGTCCAACCCCGCCCCCCTTTTTATTAGCTTGTTGGGAACAGTGAGAATCTCAAGACTGTGGGAATTTCCAGCTTGCAGATGGGAAATCTTTTCTGTGGTTAACATCATGATAATAATCACGAAAATGCAGATACCAATAATGACAGCCTTTTAGGTTGGAAAAATGCATAAAACTAAAGATAAACAAGGAATGGAGAATGAAAACATGGTGAATATCAGGGACAAGGCTCAGAGAACTCCCTGATAAAACGGAGCAATTTACAAAACATTTATGGGGGCTTTTAAGAACTGTGTATTTGTCAAGTGTTATGAAGCAGCAGGCAGCAGGCAATAGAGGGAATGTCTTCAGAAAAAAGCGCCGAGATGCTCGCCAAAAATCTGTGCAGGAGTGATTCCTGATGCCTCCCCCTCAGCAATGTGAATGCAGATTTGGAAGCTCTTTCTCTTTTGGAGTGAGCAGGGTAATTTAACGAGCTGTTTGGAATTATCAAATGTCTTTGAAATTTCCAAATACTCTTTTTCCTGAAAATAGCACACGAAATGACTCAGGTATTATTCTTTTTTCCCTCCCCCAGGCGCTGTCCCTACTGCGCTATTATCTGCGGCGGTGATTTACTCCAGCGCTCAAACAGACAACTTGTCTGCACGACGACGCGGTGCGGGAGGCAGCGGCGCCCAGGCCCACAGTGCTCCCTCAAGTGGAAGGGCGGCCCCTCGCCCGTCCCTCCTGATGCAGAAAATGTGTGCACCCCGCCGGGGTCAACGAAGTGGCGCCTTGAACTCCCTACCTAGCACTCAGGGGAACTCACGTTTGCAGTTTTTCTGAGATTTGCCAGTATTGAAAGGGCTCCATCCAAGGAAGACAATGGATGTGGAAATGGGGAATGGAGCCCTCAAAACAGGAGGCTGCGCTGTTTCTTTGGGTCTCACTATGTGACACAAGACGCCCAGGGCAGGGGCTGCTCTGACCCGTCCTCCCCTGGGTCCTAGCTGTGCAGACACCTAGCGGCTCGAGTGTGCGGGGTGCACAGCACAGCGCCCCCTGGGGACCTCACCGAGCACTACCACCACGGCCGGAGGACCGCAGCAAATCGACTCTAAATCGGAAAGCTGTTAAAGATCCAGAAATCTGTCCTGGCAAGACTTTTTATATGACTTGCTGTCACCTGTGCACGTGGGACCCACATTTTAAGCTGGCACTTGTAATGTGCCAACAAGGGACGCAGAGTTCCACGAGGCACCCCGTAGGGCACTAGGCCTGCATTTCAGTGGTGAAACCATTTGGGTGGAAGACCCTAAGGTTTGTTATTCTTCCATGATGCTCCGTATGTTTTTGTTACATTGTTATCTTCACAAAAAAATGTCAATGGGGAAAAAGCTTTTTATTACTCTAAAGGTTCTTTACAGAGCTTTCCTGTGTACTGCTTCTTAATTCCTTATGCTTAAAGGTAATTCCTCATTATTAAAAATGCTTCCGCCATTCCTACCCTGACATGGCAGGGTAAGGACTCCGAGGTCTCAGGAGTCCCCCACGCAGCTCCATTGTTCTGTCCATGGAAGTAACCACCAGTTACTGTGTTTCAAAGCCAGCCCCTCTGCTGACCTGGAGTCTCTGGATTACATCATACTGCCTCAAAAGTTAGGGCTAATTTCTGAAAAAGAAATTATTTATGTGTTAATCTTTGCAGATGACATTTTAATTTGACTGGAGACTGTACTGAGTGGTCTTCCAGCCTTGCTTAGGTCAGGCCCTACCATCCGCGGGCCTGAATTTTCAGGGTCTTAGAGTTGATCTGGCTCAAGAACACTGACTCATGTTAGCACATCTCACAGGAGACTGACACAGGAAACCAGAGTGCCAGTTCATTAATTTACAGTGAGTAATATAAGTGTCAAGCAGACCAGATGTTTGGTTCATCCTGACCAACACATTCTCTCCCTGTAGGCAAGATACTTGGGAAGTCAAACGGTCTGAAGGATGCTCGGGGAACGGGCAGTCAGAACGTGGGCATGGAGTTTGATTATTCTCATGCCTGGCTACACAATAATATACACCTGTTAGGGAGAATAGGTGCTTGGTCCAGCTAACAGGGGACTCCCTCCCAGGGTGAGTACTTAGATGAGTTTTGCAACAGTTTCCCTCCCTAAGTAGCCTTCCTGTCCTTCACTTCTGACCCACTTCTCGTCATGCCGAAGGTCCTCCTTGCCAAGACATGCATTTGGAAGCATTGTGAATTCCCAGAGGGCAGAAGGCAGTCCATCTCACGGATGGAGTTTCGTTTTGTTAGTCTGGTCATGCTCTGTTGATGGTGTAGTTGAATTCACAGAGGGAAACCGATCCCCAGGTTCTTAAAGGCTGCTCTCGTGGTAACTCCAAGGTACCACGTTGCCCTTGAGAGTCTGTGTTGCTCCTTTCCACTCCTATTCCTTTGCCCATGCTTTGTGACCAACCTCATTCCTGCTCCTACGATGAGATGTGCCGGATCTTAACGCTCTCTGGCACCGACATTCTACCTTTACAACAGGGAAGTGGTACTGTTCTGCCGCTGGCCCAGCTTATGACTCTGGGCTTGACCTCCTCATTTTGGCATTACCTGTGGAACCCAAGATGGCTCTGGAAAGTCACTTCAAAACGTCACCCACAGTGCATTGTCACAAAACTGCTCGAGACCTCCGTGTCAGCAAGTGTCCCCATGTGATCGCAGAGGTATAAATCTTATCCTTGATCATGCATGGCAAACGCTTGTCCTATTCATGACTACTCCAGAGAGCAGAAATGTTTTTTGCCTCAGTTGCAATTAAAATGTTTAAAAATATACAATAATTAGATAATAATCTAATCAATTGGTAGAAAAAACCTGTTTAATGATGTAAATCACTGCCAACTTTATTCAGAATAATGAATGATTAGGTCTTTAGACTTTGACAAGGGTAACACGTTGACCTTGGGCAATGGGAAAAGAGATCCTCTGTTCAGTTAGCTTTGATTACAATGATATGCTGCAAATTTCGCATAAACCCACCCCTGTGGTGACGGCAGCGTTCTTTCCCAGTTCCTTTGAGGGCACGGTGGAAGAGCCATATCCACAAGGCCTGGGCCCTGGAAGCCTGCTGGTTCTTTGTGATTAGCACATGGCATGACTTGTCCTCCTCACAACAAGACATCTGAACGCCCCTGTCCATTCTAGACAGCTCTGTTGCCCACTAACCTGGACTCTGTGCCCCAAAGCACTGTCGTGAAGCCTGTTTTGGTCCATAGCATTTAGTGGGAGTCTACCCACTACCATTCACTTGAATACCAGCTTTCACAGACAGTGCACTGGGATATAAGTAATTAGTCATGCTAACAACGCTCAAAGTACTGACAAGGTTGTTCAGACCCCTAATTGGAAGCCGGAACAGAAGCTGTTCCTCTATAATTAGCATATCACCCTGCAACTTTAAGCCAGGCACGTTCAAATACCTGCTCACTTTCACCTTGCTGTCTTTATCCCCTTGCACACGAGAAAGTCCTACCACGGACAGTGAGAAACATGGTGCAATTTCTGTGACTGTCACATGTAACTCTCATTAATGAAAAAGAACTGTTGCTCTTTTTTAAAAAAAGCACAATTAATTTAATGACAGATTTTTAAATTACTTTTATTAATTTCACTCCAAGCCCCAAGTGCATGTGTAGAAGAGACACCCTGTAGTGGTCTGTGAGATGAGCTTCTCTGAGGGGGCCCGGAGGGAGGAGGCGAGCTCCCCCGCCCCCGCCATGAGGCCTGTGCCCGCACGTCTCAGGCACCAGTGCCTGGAACCGACCCCTTCCCTGCTCAGTACCGACCCCTTCCCTGCTCAGTACCGACCACTTTCCTGCTCAGTACTGCCCCTGTCCCTGCTCAGTACCGACCCTGTCCCTGCTCAGTACCGACCCCTTCCCTGCTCAGTACCCACCCCTTCCCTGCTCAGTACCAACCCTGTCCCTGCTCAGTACCGACCCCTTCCCTGCTCAGTACTGACCCTGTTCCTGCTCAGTACCGACCCTGTCCCCGCGGAGCAGTCCTGTCCCGTTCCCCACTGTGGCAAAGCACCAGTCTTTTTTGACATCTCTGACATGGAACAGTGGAGACAGTGCAGAAAGGTGCTGGCTTCTACCTAATGACCTTGTGTGGAGAGGGGGACAGAAACAGCTCATTAGAGTGATTTAATGTGGTATTTTGTTAAAACTAAATCAAAATAATCTATGGAATGTGGCTGAGATTCATCCATATTTGAAACACACAAGACTGCTCTTTATCTCTTTGTTTTCATTTTGCAGCTAAATGGAATTCTAAACTTGAAATACTACAGAACAGGATGCGTTCCAAATTAATACACACACACACACACACACACACACACACACACACACATATATTTTTCCAAAACAGGCTTACAATCTTGAGACAAGATTTGGCTTTATATATAAAGCTGCAGTACAAACAGAACCAAAGAGACAGACAGATGGAAAGAAAAAGATGCATATAAATAAATGTGTGAAATGGGGGAAAAGGAGAGAAAGAATACAGCAGAAATAAAACCTAGGAAAATAGTTCAATAGTCCTCACAAACCTAAACCAGATCTGTCTTCCACACAGCTAACTGTTATTTCCTTTTGGAAAGAATTTTATTATGCTGTTTTCCTCCTCTCTTTGAAAGAAAACGCTTAGCACTGCATTTGCAAATTGCCAGTAGGGAAATCCTTGATCTCTACCCCTATTGAAATTGTCAAAAGATACCAGAAGCTGGAACCTGTGCTTTATGAAGTTAATGTTTTCAGGAAATTGCAGCAATACAAAAAAGCAATCCTTTCCTCCCTTAGTCTTGGAGAGGGTTCTGAAAAAAAAAAAAAAACCCACCCAACAGATTGTTTTTTAAAGGTTTACTCTAGATTTTTCCACTGGACACTTGGTCAGGAGCATCTCTTTTCTTTAATCTCAGCTCAAATAGTCAAGTCCAGGTCTTCGAGGGCATCAATACCATCGTCCCGGAGAAGGGGGCATCTCTGATGTGTCTCTGTGACGTCCTGCAGGTTGTTGGCTGCATCCCATTTGAAATACAATCCGGAAATGTGGTCAGCGTTGTGCTGTGCAGTGGATGTTAATGTGGAATGCATTTCAGGATTGCTGCCAGTACCTGAGTTTTAACTGAGCATTGTTAACATGACATATTTTTGCCATTAATTAGCTATTTTAACACGTCTGCAAATACCTTTGAAACCAGGAGGGAAGTATTCTGCAAGAAAACTTACTATATGTTAAAAAGAAAAAGAATTTTATCTTTCTGATGACACTTTCTCCACACCTATTGAATTTCCTTTGAGCAGAATATATTCTAAAATAGAATGAAATTATAACAAAAACTGTCTTGATTTTCTCCAAAATTGAGTTTCTTTCATACCTCTGTAGTACAACAGCACAAAATTTGATGAGTACCTTGAGGAATGCATTTAAATACATGCCTATATTTAAATTACTCTTACCTCTGTGAATGAAATGAAGCATATTCCTTTGCATTTGGGGAAGAACTTTAGTTTAGGCAGGCGCAGCTCTGCATTCACTGACCACGTGTAGATGATTGCGTTGTGTGCTGGTGGCTGGGCATCTGAGAACACAGACCTGGTCCTGATGCCAGGTTAATGAAAATCTTACTGGTGCTAGGGTCGAAGAAAATAAACATCACAAAATTTGAGAGGAAGACACTGGAAATTTCCCATATAGGGTTCAGGTTTAATTGACCAGTCAGATCCTGAGGAGTAAAACTGACCACTCTGGGGTTCTCTGTCCCTGTTGCACGGTCCCTAGGGGTGCTGTACACTCAGAACAGAAGGGAGCCAGTTATTTCTTACGAGCAGTGCACCTTCTGTAGACAAAGTGCAGGTTCTGAACTGGCCCCGTTGAACACCGAGTTGACGGGAGTGGAGGGGGCGCCCTGAGCACTCTACTCGCTGTCTGTCACGTCCTCGGGAACGCAGGGGAGGCCCGGGCAGCGGTGCGGCGCTGCAGCGCCCCCACACTCCTGTGCCTTTCGTCCTGATCCATGAAGGCTCCCGGGATCATTGAACCGACCTGGCTGGTATGCAGTGGATCTTTTCTTGGCAGTGAGATCCTACAGGATGTGACTCCAAAATGGAAAAAGCCTCACAGTGTGTCTCAGCTTAGAAAACACTGTAACCAATTAAAATAAAACTTGATAACTTTTACTTTGAGTTGATGTGACATTAGAAATGAAAAGAGAGGATGGATTACAGGAGGAAGGAACGAACTAGGGACACATGTCCCCGTGTGATGAGACCATTCGCTTAAAGACAGGCACACACCCGAGGCATGGTGACTCCTCTGCACAGCCTCGCTTTGCTGTCCTCACACCTCATTTCTGACCCGGCCCGCCAGAGTTTTAGGAAGGGACTGTAGTAACAAGGCAGTCACAGTGGCCCAAAAACTCATCTTTTCTTCCAGTGACTGTTTAATGACTCTCTTCGGTGACAAGCTCTGTTTTGTGTACCGAGGACCCCGAAAGGAATAAAAGATGAAAGTCACCTCGCTCATGGCTCTTATTTCCTAGGAGGCAAATGATCAATAAACAGGCAAATCGGTACCAACGCTGTGGCCCTGTGTCCGGCGCACACTGTTCCCGATGCCGCCGCAGTCCCTCTCACCCTGTGCGCAGCCGGGGCACCGGCATCCAGAGAGGGAAAGGCTGTTCCCGGGACACGGGGGTGGGTGCGACTTCAGACTCCATGCCTTTGCCAAAAACTTCTGCTAGTCAGCAATAGTGCTTCCTTGAAAGTCCTTGCGGGCCTTTTGGGAGTCTTGGATTCCTGTTCTGTGGTCCCGCTCACTCACCTCTTGTTCACACGCATGTCTCACGAGGCGGCCCCTGACTGCGCTTCCTATGCCTTCTAAACCCTCCCTGTGAGCCAGGCGCGGCGGCACCTACCACCCCACAGAATGGAAACGTTGCTGCCTTACTCCAGTGCTCACAGTGGGAAGGCAGCGAGACAGGCAAACGGACAGCGATCGGCCACGTGACCACGCTGCGCGGGACGTGTGCTCTCCTGTGGCCCCTCGGCCGGGCACCTCCAGGGGCCGAGTTGTCTCGTGTCTCTGATTTGATAGTGGGGTGCCAGAGGCACATCTCCTGGCTTGCTTCGAGGCCCTAGGATGGAATTTATACACATAAGTGCTTGAAAATAGTTTTGAAATGATTAATCAATCTTGGCAATTCCTATTTCCTCTTTTCCTGCCTTAGCTTTCTCTTTACCTTTGATGTTTACAAAAATCATCCTGAATGTTGCTTTCTCCCCATTTTTTGCATTAGTGGTGAATATTATTTCCTTGAGTGCAATTATGTTGCCAACATTTTCTAACATTTGGCTAAATTTCAGAAACTAAGCCTTTCAGGAGGTCAAAATACCATAAAATTGATCAGTTAATTTTTTTTTTTTTTTGTCTCTCTTTCCACATAGGCTTAGCCAAGGTAACATTACGTATATTATTTGGTGCCCAAAACATGGTGGGAACTGAGGTTTAGGCTGACGTCTGGCAGTGTAACCCGGCACCCTGGAGTGGGGACAGCTCTTCAAAGCAGGAGTGATCTTTTCTAATTTTCCTGAAGATGGCATTTGGGCCAGTGATAGACTGTGCCCTACAGCTTTGTATCTAAATCTGCAGGGTGATTGGAGCATAAAAGGCAGGAAGGAGAAATGAGAACCTGTGGGTAAAGTGCAGCTGTAAGGCCACCATCTGGTGTCTCCCTTTTTCATAGTGAGTCCCACACTTAGACGGTGAGCTACACATCAAGGTCATGCATACATCCTGGGAAAAATGCTCATTTCTAGTGCTTTCTTTGTATCAAAATCCTTAGGGACAGTCTCTGGACACATGCATACGTGATTACTGAATATTTCTTACACACCCTAAAGTTTAAGAACATCATGTCTTCCAGGAAGATAGGTTGTCCATAGAGGACTTTTAGGAGAAGAATCATTAAATGGGATGTCGGGAAATTGGAGACAATCCAGAGTTGAAGGAAGATTTGATAAAGACAGACGAAGAGGAATTATAAACAAGGCAGACGTCCTTGCATGAAACAAATGGCTCTTAAGGTGGGGGATTAGTGTTGAGATAAGAGAAGGGAGAAGTTTTCACATCTTCTGTAATTTGAAAGAACAGCGATACTGAAGAATTGTGAAGTAATTATTTACCAAGTAATTTTCAATGCCGTATAGCCATAAAATCTTTAAGTCAGTGAGGACATTCTTTCAGGTGATGTGCTAGACTGACTCGGTTCCAAATGCTCCTCATGAAACAGGGAGAAAATGTTCACACTAAAAGGGGAGCTAGGGCTGGGAAGAGGAAAAGAAGGAAGGAAAAAGGAAAAAAAGAGGATAGAAGGAAAAAATGGAAACAAAGCTTTTGTAAATAAAGGGGAAGAAGAGTTGAAGGGAGGGGACAAAGAGGGGAAAAAAAGACGAATCCAGACATATATAAAACCTCTATGATGAATGTTAAAATGGTACAGGATCCGTATGATGAATGTTATCATTGTGTATATTTAAAATGTACTGATAAAATTAATTTTAAAAACAAAACAAAATGCTTCTGTAATGTTCCAACCAATAAAAGTCTTTGTAGCCTTCTCAGAGCAAGGATCTGTCTAAATACGGATAACGGACTACCGCAGTGAAACCCTCTGACCTTCTGAGGAGGTGCTACAGTTCCTGTTGCCTCTCAAAGCAAAAAGACTGTTGGCAACCTGCAGGACATAGCTCGGTGATTCAGCAGGGGCAGAGAACTGGATCAAACCCAAGCGACCCCTTCAGATGGCGCCTGCCCATGGAAGGCTGGGCAGATGAGAAAGCAGGAGCTGGTGCAGATTCAGAGAGCAGCGGATCTTGGATGGAGCCTGCTTGCTTCTCCCATAGCCCTCCCACTGGGCTTCCCAACCCACTTTCCTCTGCTGTTAAAAAACAAAACAAAATGCTTCTGTCATGTTCCAACCGCTGGAGAGTTCCCTCGGCCATCATCAGTAGCAGCAACTAAGTCAGGGTCAGAGCGACTGGGTGACTCCTCATGAAAGGAAGGTTGAACTCATTTCTTTTCCTTCTGGAATCTTCCTGCTACTAGATACATGGACTTACTATATCCGGGGGCCAAATTCCTGCAGATTCATCTCATTAAAGGTTCTAAACAAAGTAGCAGGTCAGATGCAATGTTTGAAACTGGTCTTCTCTGTTTTTGTTGTTGTTGTATGTTTTTCTTGAGAAGAGTCTTCTAGGTACAGTGCATGCATGGCACTGAGATCTTGCAATCGTGTCGCCTTGGCTTCTGCCTTACTTGAGTTGCCCTAGCGTTTTGCCTTTCCCACGAACTGTGTGATTCCTTGTAAGATCATTCTGGAGGCTGCGAGCACGAGGAAGTGTGTGACACGGTTCTCCACGTGTCAGTGTGTGCTTCATGAGGCACAGGGAGTGCTTAAAGTACTTTTCAGGATGAGTATTTTAAACAGGATAAGGTTCACTTTTTTGCAGTTGTAGGTATTTTTAAGTGAAGATTTTCCCCAAGGAAGCAATTTGGGCAGCAAATTTTAGATTTTGTAATTGTAAACCAGTGCATTAAAACACTTCTGATGCAGAATATCTCAGTGCTCAGGCTTTCACAGTTGGAAGCATTAGTTTCCGTAAGTCAAACACGCTGGGTTTGCCGAGGAAGATGAGGGCCTGCCCCTGTCAGACCCGAGCCCTTTGTCCAAATCACCCTTCATCCTGCCGCAACCCCGTCAGGAAAGGCACTTCTTTGTACTCGGCCAATTGCTAGTGAGATTTTTCAGGAGCCTAGAATCTTCTGTATGATCATAACCTTAAGCCTTCAGATGATTTTTCCTTCGTAGCTAATATCTTGAGAAAAGAGGAACAATTTCTTAACTGTCTCTAGTTGCCTGGTCATGAGAACACAAACACAGTCTGAATGTGACAATTCCCGGCCCTACTTCATCTTGTAATTGAATTCTCATGCATTTGCTTTTTAGATGGTTGGCTGTTTCACATTTCTTAGTGACGTTTGTTGCAGTCATTGGAATGGCCAAACTAATGTCTAAGCAGCTTCCTAAAGGTTTAGCAACACTGACCAAATAAATTAAAATAGAGAATGCCTTTTTAATGTCATTTGCTCTCAATTCCAAACCTCGGTATGTACCTTTGAATATCTGAAATTAATTTAAGTTTTCTTTAAAAAAGATTATTTTGAGCATCATTTTAATAGTATCTTAAAAATAAACTTAAAAATGATAGAAACAAAATGAGATGATTTTCCATAAATGACATTCAGTGCTTAAAAAACCAAGATACCTTAAATAGCATCATCAAAACACAAGCATTTTTAAAACTTTCTTGACTCCTAACTTCAGCTCATAATGTTCTAATTCCACATCATTATGTGAAATTAAGGCTATAAACATTGTTAATTATGATTTCATGTCAAGCCCACACACATTAATTTGGTGGTTGATGTCATTGCTAGTGTATAGCACATATTCATATTTAGAAGGGTTTCCAGATGCATATTTATCTTTATCTAAGAGCACAAGATTAGACAATGCAGGATACTGATGAATAGGACAGATGCCTTGGTCAATACTGGGCTATTTGCGTATCTCATTGTTTGTGTTGGAGTCCCATTTAATCTCACTTTATTGTACTGCTGAAGGAATATAATGCAAATTTCAATGCCATAAGGCCAGGAAAGGGGACAGTGGGCAAATAGATTCCAAAGGACTCCTGAGCTATTGCTAAATAGTAAGGATAATCGTAGCACTAATCATAATAAGACCAACGTTTCTTCTTTAAAAATGATAGGGATGGTGAAAATCATTTCATGTATATTACTTTGTTTGCTATCGTAACAACCAAATAAGGTAGGAAATACTGTTGCTGTCTTTATAAAGAGTTAATTAATTGGAATGTAAGTTCAATGAAAGCTTAATGACCCCTAATCTCCCCAGGGCCAGGCAGGTGGTAGGTATTCAATGACTAGTTAGTTATTCGGTGATGAACGGGTATACTCCCACCAAGGCACAGCAGCATGCAGATTTCAGTCTGAGATCACTTGACTGTACACCCCAAAGGTGAGATACCCTGATCTCATTCAGGATGCCGTCCGCAACCTGGAGCCAGCACACTCTCTGCTGTTTTTTCTAAATGACAGCTGTTGACCTCTGGCCAACTATTTTCAGAGAGACTGAACTGCTACCTCCCCCTGTTGGGGATTAGAAAGCTACAGCCCCTTTTCTCTGTTCATTTTCTTCTAGGTAAGGGTCATTTTGAAGCAAAAGTAGCAAAGTATAATAATGATTGTTAATATTTGTTGGTTATCTATTGCAAAATAGATACCACACCATGACTGTATTTTATACATATGATAGTTTAATTTCTTCAACAACCATTTGACTCATGTTGATTTCTTGATGTCATAATTTTCTTCCATCTAGAAGTTAACAGATTATGGGTAAGGAATTTAAGGAGTTTTCTATCACTAAATTTAACCAGTGCTTTTACTCACCACTAAGTTTATTTTTCTGTCCTAGAACTTATTCTCTTTCAAGGTAGTATATTATATATTCTAGGGATCTGGACTGCATTTGAATAGCTATTTCTGTGTGTTCTGATTATTAATTGTGTCTGAACATTATTCTCTAGTTTAGGAAACAATCGGGTGTGGGTGCTGATTATCTTTCCAAAACCTATTCTGCTTTCTGAAAATCAGATGAAGAAGCCATATTTGTATAAGTAATTGTTCCCAATTTCCTTAAAAATAATATTTAGCAGAAAATACTGACCTGGGATAGTAATGGCTAAAATATAGTACTTTCTATTCTCCAGATATAGTTTTTAATTACTTTACAAATTACTAAGTCAAATCACCTTATAGGAAAAGTTGTACGGTGAACCTTTTTATGCAGACGGGGAAACAGATGTATAGTGAAGTTAAATGATTCGCGGTTCTCATACTGATCAGTGTTATTGGAGGAAGTGTGGGATATGCGTCTATTTCCTTAGGCTCAGAAGGTTAGGACATTAAGCTCTCCTTTTCTCTGCCTTCTAAGAATTCTGCAATGGATGGTCCAATGGCATAAATGAGATCAAATTTTTCTCCTTTCCATTGAATAGCAGCTTCAAGCACTGTGATGACCTTCTGCAGAAGAGAGATGTCAATGACCAAGCAGCAGCCCTGAACAAGTGAATTTAATGAATCATTGTGCAACAGAGTTACTGAGGTTTATATGTTGAACATTGCTCCAAACATCCATCTGTAAAGGCTTGGTTCCTAGGTTAGCACTCTTGGGAGGTGATATAGACCTTCAAGAGATGGGGTCTGGTGGTCATTTTATAAAGGATCTGCTTTCCAAAGGAATTTTCAGGATTCCCCTGTCCTCTGTCTGTCTCTGCTTCTTGGCTAGAGAAATGACAGCTCACAGTAAAACACAATCCTGCCTTTGCCATCTACTGCTTTCATATAGGTCAAGCCTGTGCTTTTTGCCAGATACCGAATGTTGAGCCCTCAAAACTAAGCTTCCCTGTTCTTCATAAGTATCCTGCCTCAGGTGCTTCCCTGCAGTAACACAGAACTGACTGATAATCACAGAGACAATCAGTGAGCAAAGGAAGGAGATTGCATCTGTGCTATGCATCACACTCAGCTTTACCCAAGAAAGAGTCTCCACTTGGGGGTGAGTTATACCTCCAGTCATGTATTCCTTTGTGGTCTGCTGTGAAGCGATGTTCCCTTCATGGGCACCTCCATCCAACCCGGACAGTTCAGACTGTGGACCTGCTTTCCCCAGGACCTCAGATCAGGAGTCAGAGAGTTCAGTCATTTTCAATCTTTTGAGGCAAAAGGTGAAAGTGTTTTCAAAACTTGTTGGCATGAGAGGTGGTCACGATTTATGCTTTCTGTCCAGGCAAAATATTTGTAGAAATGAGAATGATGTAAGCAGACAGAAAAATGCAGATTCACACGCCTGGCATTTGAACACACACCTGGCATCCACTCAGATTCTAGTCCATGGTGTCTGCTTCCACCTCACAGCCTCAAGTCCCTCTGCTAGTTCCCACTTTGGCTCACTCTAGTGTCCCTTTCAATACAAAAAGCTCCAATCTCCAATCCTGCTAATGCCAACCTTTGCCTAACAAGAAAATTTCTAGTTCTTACTTTAGTTTACTTGATCTGCCCAAATAAATGTTAATAAATCCTAAGTGTATTATGTTCTTATCAACTGGTGATTTAAAGCCATTTTTTTGCTCTATTAGTGGCCCTGAATGCCTTGCGGACAACATTCTACAGGAGCAAAATCTTGTGGGTCAGGCTAGGAAGTAAAATGATAATTGGGGATGTAATGTCACTGGAAAAGCTTCACTTCCGGACATAGAAAATGGGTAGAAAAAGAACTGGCATCTCAAATTCAAGACTTTCAGGTCTGGATACATATAAATTGATAAGCTTGATATGTTGGCTACCCACTCTGAAAAAATATGTATCATTCAAATCTTAAATTTGGTGGAAGTGTTTTAATATTCTCCATGCACTTATTTAAATATTTATATAAATTCAATTCCATATACACCACCACTAAGTTATAATATTGACAGGTAAAAGGTGGCTCAAATTACCTTTTTTTTTTTTTTTTTGTGGCCCCGGGGATGGAACTCACAACTTCGCGCCTGCCAGACAGCCAAACTCCAGGCCCTGGTTTTTTGAGGCAGGGTTGCACTGTGTAGCTCAGGCCAGCCTTGCGCTCGCGTTGTAGCGCAAGCCGGCCTCGAACTCACAACGCTCCTCCTACCTCAGTCTCCTCAGTGCTGGGATTAAAGGCGTGCGCCACCACGCCCAGCTCTCAAATTACTTTTTGAAGGAGCACATTAATTTAAACCTGAATGTGCAATTATAATTCAACATTTTCTAAAGTAAAAATTGAAAATATGATAAAATGGTACATTTTGATTATAACTCAAAAAATAGTAATGATGGCAGTGTTTGATAATTATTCAAATCTATTTTAGTGATATACAAGTACAAGTCATGCAAACATATTTAAACAGATCTTTCCCAGTCTATATAAGATGTTAAGCAGTTTGCAGTATGTAAACACCATCAACCACAGTGTATTCCATGTGACTAGGCTACAGAAGTGAGTATTTAGCAGAATTTCTTAATTTATGCTTTAGAAAGGCAAGATGGAAACAAAAATCAGACCAACACAAGATTTCTTTGCATTTTTTTGAAATAGATGTCAATATTTATCAAAGGACACGTGGGGAATAATATAAAGAGATACCGCCGTCAGGGTCCTGGGAGTTCCGGGGCAGAGAAAGAAGGGGAAAGGAGGCACATCTTTGTCGTCTGATCTTCATGGAGTGGACTTTGCTGCAACTTAGCATAGATGGACTTAGGTTATGCATGTTAATTTCAATTCTCTCTCTCTCTCTCTCTCTCTCTCTCTCTCTCTGTGTCTCTCTCTCTGTGTCTCTCTGTCTGTCTCTGTCTGTCTGCCTCTGTCTCTCTGTCTTTCTGTCTCTCTTTCTCTCTTCATCTCTCTCGTTTTCTTCTTTCCTTCCAGTTCTAAAATCAGAAAAATCTTAAAGTACTAGTCACTTGGTCACTGTTTCACAATTTCTGTCCCTTTCAGTACTGCCTATTTGTCACTTTTGGACATCATGGGGTCTGGATAAGGACCAGTCTGGAAGGCGGCTGGGAGACCTGTGAGAATAATTGTTTCATCCTGGTATTGAGGATTCACCAATTATCTGTTTCAGTGTTTGGTGGATTTTTGGTGCTGAGGTCAATGGATATTCTTATCTCCTTCCAGTCTGCCTGGATGGAAACATGATAATGAGTCTGAATTCATAACGAGGGAAGCTGATAGTGTCATTCACAGAGAGCAAATCTTAGAGACTGGACAGTGTGCTGTCTTCCTGTGACCCAAAACCTCTGGCCTGGCTTAAGTCTTCTGTGGACTGAAAACTTGCCTCACCCTAATTCCTAATTCAGCAGAGTGGAATGCTGATAGCCACACCATCTGTGAAGCTTACTATGGATGGCCCAACGATGAGGGACACACATGATTTAGTGGGTGTTTGGAAGTTGACTTCTGCAAGGTTTTTAACTCAAGCCATACTAAGTCTGTTTTATTCATTAGGTAAACTCCAGAACCTGTTTGTTAAATTCATTTTTGTGTAATCATAACCAGACTTAAACTTGGGATTAATGTGAAATAAGCACTTTTTTTGACAGTAAGGATATTTTTCAGTCTATATTATCAAAATTTTCCCTAGTAGGGTAGCATTTTATGTGTCTCTTGAGTGTCCTACAAACTCCCAGTATTAATGGTGTGTTCATGGTAAATTGATGTGTTATTGCATTGGTACTCCATGTGCTATTATAATGTTTTAGGGTTGTAAAATATTTTAAAGTGTGTGTGTGTGTGTGTGTGTGACACAGAGAGAGAGAGAGAGAGAGAGAGAGAGAGAGAGAGAGAGAGAGAGAGAAAGAGAGAGAGAAAGGGAGAGGATAGAGACAGAGAGAGAAGAAAAAAATGAGCACGCCCAAGTCTCTAAGAGGGTAGGCCTAACCAGGCTAATATAGCAATACTAATTATATTGATCTAATTAATCTAATTAAATTGCAGCTAGATATAATTCTGACCATGTCATTTGTCTACATTAGCATTACATAAACCTATTCTGCCCGCCCATGCGTTTTATATGCAGTACTTCTGTCAGCACCACAAGGACTCGAGTATTGGAGCAGAGAAAATTTGTTCAGCATAGGAAAACAGGGTATTGGAAGACTCAGAGAAATTGCAAGATGAACAACAAAAGAACATGTACTTTTTTCTTAGAGTGAAACATCTCAGATATTTGAAAATACAGATAGATTTATGGGCAAAACAGTTCTACCCTCATTTCTCCTAAATATTTTACTTGTCACTACTGACTTGTAGCATCTGTAGGATTAATCTTTTGTTTTACTGTTGATGTATAGAATCTCTATCTCTATATCTGTATCTAGACCTCTATGTATATATATAAAATTGTTCTTCGGCATCTTTGGGAAACTGGTCTCAGGCCTCCCTGCAGATACTGAACTCTGAAAATATTAAAGTCCTTTATATAAGTGGTGTCGTGCTTGCATATAACTTATGCACATTTATCGGTATACATTGAATAATCTCTAGATTAGCAGATTTAAAATGAAGCCCAACATAATGCAAATGCTATGCAAATAGTTACTATTCTGTATGGTTTAGGGACAAATTACAAGAAAAAGTCTGTTCATACTCAGAACAGCTATAATTTTTGGTTAAATACACAGATGTGGAACCTGAGACACAGAGGGCATCTGTCTATCTATCTACCTATCTGTTATCTATCTATCATCTATTATTTATTTATATCATCTATTTTTTACTGAGCTACAAAGTTTTAGATTATCTGTGGGAATTAATATCTAGAACATTTTAAACTAAACTTTAAAAAGTCAGGATACTTCAGAATGGAGAAAGGGCTGATGTGAATAATTACGAAGTTAATAAAATATTACAAAGTAAGGAACTATATTATATTAAACACTGGTCCTAGAGTGGATGTTGATCTCCTCATGGTAACCCCATGGGGGAGGTACTAACATTGTCTTTTCACAGACAAGGGAACTGAGACACAGACTACTTCACTTGCCAAAGTCCAGGCAGCGAGGACCCATTAGACTCACAGTAAGAACACAGAAATCTGAATTCAAAGTCCAAGTTTGAGCTCTTCAACACAAAGCTATTTTGCCTAAAAACAAACAAATCCTGTTCTTAAAATCCAAAATGCTGGAACATTGAAAAACTTTGCAAATTTTGTTGGCACATATTCTACACACACAAAAAGCCTAGGTGATGTGTGCCTTAGGTGGCCCCTGCTGAAGGTCTGATGGGCTTTGAGAACATCTGAGTGGCAGCAGTGAGCAGGGATGGGTTAGACTGAGGGACTTCTAAAATTCTTAAAAATACTATAACAAAAAACAAATTAAGTTGTCGCAACTCCTTGTTAATACAGAAATGATCTAGTAATTGTGGAAGCATGGGGGCTTCAGCGGGTGTGACGCCTGGATACTGAAATCCGAACGCTTCTGATGGAATGAGAGTGGTGGCAGCAGATCCAGCGCAGCCTTGGAGATCAGTTCCTCAGGGAGGAAAAGGGCCTCAGAGGATGCTAATGGAGCCGGGAATCTTACTGTCCATCCAGGAAGGACAAGGCAAACAAGAATGTGGGCTATAAAACCAGTAGGCTGACAGGCCACGCACTTCATTTGAAGTCTGTTTTTCCTTGCTGGTTGAGCCGACTCATGATAATTTGAAAGGCTCACTGCCAGGGCTGTAATGGAGAGAGACACAGCAAGGGAGTATCAGCTACGTATTGCTGCATAACAAGCCATCCACCACCTTGTGGGGAAAATAACAACCATGTATTGCTGCCTTGTATGAGTGGGTCTTCTGCTTTAGGCCCAGTGACTGGACTTGTTCCCGCATGTGCAGTAGGTTTGTGGAAGCAGAAGTATCAGGAGGGTTTTCTTCCTGTGCCTGGTGATCGTCTGAGTTTCACTGAGGTTGAGCAATGGCCAGGCTGTGCATCTGAGCATCCAGCTGGTCAGGCCAGGTGTGTCCAGGGGACAGAAGGGCTCACAGGAGCTGAAGTCAATGCTGCATGGTTCTTGAACTAGGCTCACAAGTAGGACGTTACTTCTGCCACTGGTAATAGATTACAGGTATAGACTGGAGGTATGCTAACAGTTGCTGTGGCATACTGTGGCAGTTAGCGTTACCCTCTACAAATGATGTGGCACAATCAGGAGATATAAACTTTCCTGGAGTAAGATAATTTTCTTCACATAATATATTGCAACTCAACATCAAATTGATGAGTCAGCCATCAATCACTTGGGCTTAGTTTACACTGAAAATCTCTAAAGAAAATCTGTGTCCATTCTTCTGCTGTGAAGCTCAGGATCTTTGAAGAATTTCTTCTGATCTTACCTTGGATGTTCTATCCTTTTCCAATGTCTTGTCCTTGTAGAACAGTTGGTGCCAGTCTTTTTTTGCTAAAAGTAGACACATTTCCCATACTCACGATACAATCATGCCCGTAGTCACTGAGAATGGCTGGGCAAATTGAGATGCCTCCACTAGAGTTGCCTGGATGTCCACTGAGGTTGTTGGATGAACCATATTTTGTGTGAGTGACATTTTCGCAGGTGTCAGAAGATGCATGAGGTCAGGGAGAGCCTGTCTGAGCTTGAAGACTTAGGAGAAAGGGTCAGCCCCTGACCAGATGGCATGTCTGGACTCAGAGTTCCAGACCTCCCGAGGAGCAGCCTGTTCAAATTGCCAATAATCATTCCCCTTCTCATCCTAGGGCCAGTTTTCTCACTGCAGAGAAGAGTGCCTAAAATGTGAGAAATAAAATATGAGAAGACAAGGCAAGGGGGTAAATCAGATGAAGTTAGAAATATGAAAGGAGACAATGAAGTAAGGAAATACATTGAAAATAAGGTGATAAAATTTTGAGTTTGCTAAATGTCTTAGTTATTTTTCTCTCATTGCTGAAACAAAATACCTGATGCCCAAAGTTAGAGAAGGAGACGTTTATTTAGCTTAAAGATTTGGAGGTTTCCGTCTATGCTCAGCTGGCTCCAAGCAGGGTGATGTAGCAAAGGGGCAACTCTTCATGGCCACTGCAAGGGCCAGGAGTCAACAGGTTAAACCGGGGAAAGCACCTCTCCTTCCTTCTCTCATGTTGTATGCCAGCTCGCCCCTGGGTGGGCATGGCTCTCACACCTCCAATCCCAGCACAAGACAATAAACTAATCACAAATGCTAGATTCAGTTGCCTCCATGAGTGCATGAGACTTGAGGGGCCATCCAAACACAAATCATAATGCTAAAGAAAAAATAAAAATGTGATAGTCTCTAGAAAATATTTCCAGATAAAGAATGAAAACGCCAACAATATGAATAAATTGGAAACAAGTGACAAAAACACACGAGGCAGAAGCAATGATCTGCTTCTTTGTGTCTACAAGCTTGTTGGTACTAACACGAAGCATCAGAAATTGAGTTTCTGAAGGTAAGAAGGAAAAGGAGAAGTTGAAAGAAGAGAAGATAGAAAGCAGAAATCTAGATTGGAAGACCACAATCACAACAGTGTCTGCAAACGGGAGGGCAGAAGCCTGCCCAGTACACCACTTTCCAGGGAGGAGGACACAGCTTCTCCAAGGGCCTTTCTGCGTGTCAGGGGTAAGGAACCACCGATGATCAGATGCCTGGCAAAGCTGCTCCAAGACGAGATCGCAGAAAAGTTCACTTACACAGAGAAGTTAATGCCCCGTAGTCTTTCTTTAAAACGAGCAACCTTGAGAATTACACAGACGACATGAATTTCAAAAGGAGTGAAAATAAAATGAGTGGCAGATAATGTTTGTGCAGAACGTTAGGTCCACATAAGCCTGTAACTCCAGAACAACTGCTACGGTCATTCAAGTTTTAAAAACATTACTAAATTTAGCTAATGAGACATGCTGTATTTTGGCCATAAAACGATATTCACACTGTTAAAATTAGAAAAAGTCAAAGATTCAAAATAATTTCGCTTCATGGGGAGGAAGAGGAGAGAAGTTTCTGGGAGATTATGACTAAGTCTTTCAAAATAATCAAGCACTATTTTCTTTTTGAAGTTGATAAAATAGTAATGTTTTTTTGACAGTAAATGTAGTGCATCAATTTCAGAAATAAATCAAAATGTGTAAACATCACATATCTAATAATAAATTAAAATGAATGAAATAAGTCAGACACACAAGTTTAAACGTCGCATTACTTCATTTGTGTGAGAAAGCCAAAATACAAATACATAGTAAAATCAGGGAGCGATATTAAGAACTTATTCTAATGAGAAGGGGAACAGGAGATGGGGGAAGATGGAGGGAAGGAAGGGAAAAGGGATTAAAAGACAAAAAAGAATTGGAAGAAAAACTGGAAATAGAGCCTTTGTAAATGTGAAGGGGAAAAAGAGTTGGCCGGAGAGAAGAGGAAAGGGACAAAAAAAGGAATTAAGATGTGTTGTGTACGTGTACACATCCCTCCTGATGAAGGTAATCATCATGTACTCCAAGCATGGGCAAAGAGTATAAAAGCATTGCACAAACATCCACACAACAGAACACAAAGGCAATAAAGCTAGTTGAAAACAAATATATCCATGGCAAAAGTATCAATTGTGACATTAAATATAAAAGTGCTTACCTTTAGAATGAAAGGACACAGATAATTAGACAAAATAGAGGTACAAATCTAATAGTACTTATTAAAATCATTGACTATTGCACCAAGTATTTACTGTTTTAGGTACCAGGGACATAGCAGAACAGAAAGCAAACAACAGTCTCTCCATTCCAAAATCTTGCATCCCAGGGGAAGAACAAATATCTAAAATGTACAAATGTTAGAAATTGATAAATGAAATAAAAAAAATAAAGCATAAAGGGATGGAGTGTTTTGAGAGGGGACAGGTTTTATAACCTTATGGGTTGGGAGATTGTCACTGCGAAGTTGTCATCTGAGCTGAACGTGGAGGTGAGGAAATGATGAGTGACTGATAAAGTGGGAAAAGTGGTCCAGGTGGAGAGAATAGCCAGTTCAAAGGCCCTGGGGTAGGTAGACAGTGCCCAGCAGTCATGTCAGTAGGGTGAGAAGTGGATACTAGAGTGGTAATTGGTCAGCAATGTAGTTAGTTCTGTTACCTTAAAATAGTATGCATTTTCTTCTCCAGTGGTTATGAAATATTTACCAATATTGGTTAAGTTATAAAATCTCAAAAAACTATCCATAAATTTCAAAAAACTGAAAATAGAAAATATGTTGGCATATAAACCTTTGCTTTTAAATATTAAAAATAGTTAATAGAGTATGAAAATATAAAAAATACTTAATACTTTTCTTCTTGTGAAAAAACTATCCAGTTTAAAACTGTAAGGAGATTAATTTTTTTCCTATCAGATTGGCAAACAGCTAAGTTCAAGAACATACTGGGTGAAGCTGTAGAAAACAACCATCTTCATATGTACAGAATTTATAAAGATAACCTGCCAGTACCTAACAAACAAACATATAACCTTTCTTTCTTGCTCAACAAAATCACCTCTGAGAATCTACCTAGAAGATATCTGGTCCACAAATATGGATGAATGTAAATGCAAGTTATACAATTTTGTATCCAGAATATCAGAAGCAAACCCAGAACCTACAAATAGTTGGTTAACTTGATTTGGAGTATTAGATTACTTGAAAAGAAACCAAAATGACTTTTTGTGCTCATTTGCACAGACAAATGGAAAGAATTTAAAAGGCAGTCTGCAAATCATGGAGTGGTACTTTTGTATTTTGTGTAAGAAGGGAGCAAAAGTGTGTGTTCATCTCAGATGCCCATTTTTGGGTTGGATCTTCGAATTTGGGGGGCCTGATGTTTTTCAATCCTTCATATGTTCTGGATATAAGTCCTTTGTCTGAGGGACAGTTGGATAAAATTCTTTCCCATTCTGTGGGCTTTCTGTTCACTTTATTGGTGATTTCTTTTGAAGTACAAAAGCTTTTTAATAAGATGAGATCCCAGTAGTTGATTCTTTGAAGTATTTCCCGTGTGGTTTGCATTTTGTTCATGAACTCTTTGCCTACCTCTATGTCTACCTACCTTGCCTTCCAGTAGATGTAGTGTTTCTATTTTAATATTTAGATCTTTGATCCATTTTGACTTTAGTTTAGTGCATGGTGATAGACATGGGTCTAGTTTCATTCTTCAACATGTGGAAAGTCAATTTTTCCAGCACCATTTCTTAAAGAGGCTATCTTTCTTCCAGTGAATATGTTTAGCCCCTTTGTCAAATATAAGGTGGCTGAGTGTCTTTGTAGTTGTATTTGCATCTTCTAATCTGTTCCACTGATCCCTCATCTCTATTTTTTTGCCAGTCTATGCTGATTTTATCACTGTAGTTTTGTAGTATAATTTGAAGTCAGAGATTGTGATGCCTCCTGTCTTTCTTTTGTTGCCCAGAACTTCCTTTGCTACTCTAGGTCTCTTCTGGTTCCAGATGAATTTTAGGAGTGTTTTCTCTAGATCTGTAAGGTATGTTAATGGTATTTTGACTGGGATTGCTTTAAATCTGTATAACAGTTTTGGGAGTATGGCCATCTTCACAGTGTTGGTTCTCCCTAAGCAAGAGCAAGGCATGCCTTTCCATTTTCCAACATGCTTTTCATTCTCCTCTTTTAGAGTACTATGGTTGTCAGCATATAGGTCCCTTACATTCAGAAAGTGCTCAAAATTAAAGAACAGTTAGGATAGAGGAAAGGAGAAATGGAAGAAAGGAAAAGATTATATATTTGTAGATAAACACATATAACTGTATATATGTATAAGTATGCAAGATAGATAACTATACTACTAATTCTCTGTTAGTTCATCAGAAAGAATAGTTTGTGTTGTCATTGTTTGATTGATTGATCATTTTTATTAAGATCTCGTAACTTGAACAACTACTTCTAAGATAACAATATGTAATATATTGACTAGTATTGATTTCTTACTGTTTTTCTTGAAATTCAGTATTACTTCTACATTTTTTTCTGTTTTGCTTTTTCAAAATAAAAAAAAGAAAGGAGCAAAAATAAGGTGGAGAGGGAAATAAAATCTAATTTTGATCTGTGAGTCCCATAAATTTTTAGAAGACACATTAACAAAAGAAAATAAAACAAAGTTAAATAGAAAGGAAGTGGAAACAAATGACACTAATAGTATACTCCCTTGAACTATTTCAAGTGTCATTTGAACATAGGACTGTACTCTGTAGCCTTATTGGAAAATAGTCTTAAAAAATAAAACAGTAACTGACAAGCACTCTTAATTTTGACTCAGCATGCTTGTTTTGGTAATAGTGTTGATAGCAAATTTTAAATTATAGATTATATAAATTATGATATAGTTATAAATTAAATTATACAATATGTAAAATTATATAATTGTATGTTAATTATACAAATCATATATTAAATAATAAAAACAATATTATGAACAATATATGTGTATGTATAGAGTATCTACTTATCTATCACTATGTCTCTGCATCTATCTGTCTATCTATCTATCTAGGTATTAACTATCTCTTCATTCATTCAGCTGTCATCCATCCATCTACCCCCAACACCTCCTGACTGTGAACACCAAGCTCTCACAGCAATGAGCCTCCCTTGCTCTTGGAATGTGGTTACTAGCACCGTACTCCTCTGAAAAGGACCAGGACTCCTTGAAGAATAGTTAATCCAAGCTCAAGGTCAGAGAAAGTAGAAGATGAGCCTGGACTCTTTTTGCAATAGCAAAAGGGATGAGCTCATAGATAGTTTAAGGGGTCAAAAATAATTAGTGAAAAGTAGCTTCTATGAGGAAAATTTAAGCAACAAGACAAATGACTATATTTGATTTAAAGATTGGATATGACCATAAGTTACTCAGAATACACTTATCTGCATATTAATAACATGAACATACACATAAGTGTATATTTATATTATGAATATATATATATATATATACTCTCATATGTATGAGAGAGGAGGAGAGAGAGAGAGACCTCAGTTTCTCAGTTGCTACCCTTGGCAGTAAATCTTTTATAATTTTACAACTTCAGTTGTAGTAGTTTGCTCAGGCAAGGATAATAATTAGATGATAATACTACAAATTATCTCACTTGATACATTATTTTCTAAATTTAAAACAGAAAAAATACTTTGAAAAATGATTAAATTTTCTGTCACTAAGAACTGGGCAATCAGAGGTCACGGGTCTTCTTACGTGTTACAACGTCTCAACTTCTACAAAGCATTATTGTCAAAAATGTTCAACTTGAACTAAGCCAGCCATTTGTTCTAATTTCGACTGCACAGCAAATATAGGGAATAGAAAAACAAATTAGACAACGTATCTAGATAAGTTGAATATTTGGGCATTTTTAGATAAATCACAGGACAAGATTTAGCTCTTCCTAAAGAATATGTTATGAAGAAAATAGAGGCGATAGGAACATGTTTAGATTAAAAGAGACCACAGAGACATTTAATTATTCACAGTACAAAGCATTGTGATGTATTTCAACTTTTTAAAATGCCTACAAGGCATCACCAGTATAAGAGAGAGAATCTGAACATAAATCCTATACTTACAGCATTAAGAATTATTGTTAATTTTATTAGGTATGAGTTGTTCCTAATGCCTTTAAGAGATGCATACTAAAGTGTTTGTTGATGAAGCTATATGGTGTTTGCAATTTGTTTAGAGAAAGAATAAATATACTAGATTAGGAATATTCAGTGTGTTCATTTGCAAATTAAGTTGGTGGATGTATGTATGTTTATGCTACTATTCTTTCAAGTCCGTTGTGCTTAAAAGATTTTACTGCTTTTTATTTATTTTAATTAATCAATTACTTAATTAATTAAGACAGCATCTCTCTGTGTAGTTCAGGCTGACCTTGAGTTCATTGTGTAGCCCAGATTGGTCTTGAATTCATAGTAATCCTCCTGCCTCAGCTTCCCCAGTGCTGTAATTACAGGGATGTGGCACCATGCCTGGTAAGATTTCACTGTAAAAGCTAAAAAATCAAATGAAACATCCAATTTTGTCTATGAACCAAAATTTACATTAACAATGAATAGTTTACTAGGAAGATATAAATTCTTAAAATTGTGCTTTAGGAAAAATGAAAAGACATAAACAGGTAAATAAGGAAGACTGAAAAAAAGAGGAACTGTTCAGGATCTGCCACCCAGACTGCTTTCATCTTACTATGAAGAAAGGGAAATATGAGTTTTAATCTACCACAAAATATTTTCAAGTAATTAAATTGTTTCTGGTTTATTTTGCAAATATTTTATAATCTGACATCAAACCTGTGATGCATACCAAGAAGAAAAAAGACAAAAAGTTCTAAGTGTCTGAACACAGAAATTGTAAATGAAGCACTAGAAAATTAAACACACAAAATTAAAAAGGCAATTGATGCTAGAAAATTCTTAATGCAATTCATCCATTTCTGTGGACGTCACATCTTTCTGAGGCCAGCTTTCACTGCATACTGTGGCTTTACCAGTCACAGATATAAGCCTATTTGAACGCATTAACGCTTTTGGAAAAGAAACATGATAAAGTGCACTTAACTAGCACAAGGGCTCAGAAATTAAATGAAGTACACATAAACCATTAAGCCCTTTTTCTGCTACTGAGAAAAAAGTATTCCTTACAATTGTTAATATATACAAGGAGGAAAATCACATAATTTCTTGACAAATGTCCAAAAGATACTTAGGGTGATGCAGTAACTACGTGAATTCAATTAAAAATTCTTGAGTAATCTAAAGTGAAGAAGACAATGAAAAAAGTACAAACCAAAGAAAAAACGACCATCGTGCTCTGTGTGCAATGTTGTTAACTAAAAAGCCAAGCATTAGACAAATGTGCAAGAAAATGAGTCAGGGGAATTCCATTACTAGCACTACTTAAAATTTTCCAGGAAATGCTAGCCAAAATAATAAGAAAAGAAAAAATAAGAATATTCCATGAGAAAGAGAACTATTTCATTATTTTTAGATAAGATGTGTCATCCAGAGTATCCCAGAGGGTCAAATTTATCTCTTATGATTCTAGTAACCATTTTTCTAAATCTCTGCTTTCATCAGGTATAAAGTTGCATTTTCCAATGTCTCCCTTCAAATGCTATTTCTCTGAAATGATTCACATATAAGTGGTTCTCTGAAATAATTCACCCTAAATGGTTCAAAAGGTCAAATTTGTGTGAGATTCATTGCATTCTTTATTCCATTCTTGGAGTTTCTCAATGCACACTATCTTGTTAAAATTTCAATGAAATTATGCATATATCAAAATGATTAGAAAATGAAAGTGCAATCTTGATTCTTTACTCAGTCAAAAAGTATAGATTTCATGTCTACCCTGTGCTAGTTGCCATAGTGACTTCCTCGGTGACATTTATAGTGTGACTGGGGAGCCAGAAACTAATTGAGTACAAAATGCCTTCTTATTCAGGGTTTGTTTTCCTCAGCTTCACTTACCCGTGGTCAACTATGTTCAGAAAATATTAAACGGGAAATCTCAGATATAACCATTCATAAATTTTAAGTGGCATGTCATTCTGAGTAGCCCAATGAAACTTCACAATTTCTCACTTGTCCCTCCTGGGGTGCCAATCATCCCTAGGCAGTGTGTCCATGATGTGTATGCTCCCTGTGTGCCAGGCCCCGGGCAGACAGCTCGGTAATCAGACTGACTGTTGCGTACTGCAGTGCCTGTGTTCAAGCGACGCTTATGTCTTACGGTAGCCTGACGCCACATTGCAATGCCTACACCATGTACCCTCCACATCTGCATGGTATCACCCCACACCATCATGAGCAGAAGAGAGAGAGAGAGGCTGGGGGGGGAGGGGGGGGAGAGAGAGAGAGAGAGAGAGAGAGAGAGCGAGAGCATGCTTTACTGTGCCTAACTTGTAATTCAAATTTTATGCTATGGAGCAATTTATTTAGAAAAAGCAGAATCCACAGTGTCTGCCCAGCACTTTGGTGCAGACTGCCTGAGGCAGGGCGTCTCTGGGTTCCTCTGCACGTGTCTCTGAGCCTCTCCTCCTGTCTCTGCAGCATCATGTCAGATTTCTCAGGATTCCGGTGTGTGGAGCTGGAAGTTGGTCTTCTGAAGGCCTTTGGGAGCAGGCCTAGCACCCCCTCAGTGCCCTCTATTTGTCTGCATAATGAGCTCACGCCGAGTGAGTCCTGGTTTAAAGGGAAGGGAAATGGATCCACTTCAAGTGAGAGGAAAATCAAATAAATTTCCCTTCTTTAATTTACTAAAGAGATTAAGAAGAATAAACACCAAGAAAAAAATGTTAGAGTTTACTGACTAAGAAATCCAGGGGTTGAGAGACTGGTTTTAGGAGAATATAAATTAGAAGCCACTTTTGAAGATCCATGAATAGAAATACAGTTGGTGGAATAATACTCCTCTATATGGGGAGCAATATTTGACCTTATTTTGTGTTCTTTAAGGATTATTAGAAATCTGGGATGTAGGCATTTATTCTGTAGGGAAGGGGATTGATGCCATCATGTTAAATTCTTGTTTGTGCAATTTTAATTAACTTTATATTGCCATAGTCCAAAGATTACCATAGCTTCCATGGCAGGAAGATTTTGGAGAAACCCATAGTTTCATTCCCCCAAATAATTAATTTGTGCTTCCTATTTTACATAAACTGGAAACACATGTTTCCAAACATACTAAGAGGATAGATGCAATTGGCTTGGTCCTATAAATCTCAGGGAGATATGGGTACTTCTCTACACAGTCTATGGTCATGTTGCTCAAAAAGCAGACAGAAAGTTTTGCTTGTGTAGGTTTTCAGTTGGAAATATGTGTTTGTTGTTTGACTGTCAATCCTTTGAGGTAAGTTAGTCTTGTCTGTATAATCACAATGTTTGGGAATACTTTCAGTCTTTTGTAGAAGCCTGCTTAAAAATTATTTTTCTATAGCATTGATTCTGTGCATTCACTGTCTTTCAATACAGAGAGTTTATTTTAGAAGGAAGAAGTATTTTATCTTTACACATTTTTTAAAAAGTTCTTAATTTTCTTGTTGTAAAAATGTAAATTATGTAACTTTTGTCTTGAGCCTGACATTAGAAGCAGGACACCCAGAAAGAAGGGACTTGAGATGATCAACCAGTGACCAGAGAGACCAGGAGGTAAAGAGAGTAGAAGACTATAAAACCAGACACATGTCTATCACCATGCACTAAACTAAAGTCAAAGTGGATCAGAGGTCTAAATATTAAAACAGAAACACTAAATCTATTGGAAGAAAAGGTAGACAGAAATCTTGAAGACAAAGGGGTAGGCAGAGAGTTCGTGAACAAACCCAAACTGCATGTAAAGTACTTCAAAGAATCAACAATTGGAATCTCATCTTAATAAAAAGTTTTTGCATGTCAAAAGAAATCACTGACAAAGTGAAAAGAAAATCCATGAACTGAGAAAAAATTTTAGCCAACTATCCCTCAGAGAACTTATATCTAAAACATATAAAGAATTGAAAAAAATCAGGTTCCCCAATCTCAAAGACTCAATCCAAAAATGGGCATCTGAGATGAATATGCACTTCTCAGATGAAGAAATGCAAAGGACAAATATATGAAAAAAATGTTCAACATCACTGTTCATTCAAGAAATGCAAATTAAAACAATACTGAGATTCTATCTCACTCCAGAAAGAATGCCTCTCATCATGAAACCAACCACTAACAAATGCTAGTGAGGCTGTGGGGAAAAAGGAAACCTTCTCCACTGTTAGTGGGAGTGGAGACAGGTGCAACCACTGTGGAAATCAGTGTGGAGATTCCTCAAAAAACAAAGATTGGAGGTCCCATTTGAGCCAGCTCTTCCCCTTCTGGGTATTCTCCAAGAAGAAATAAAAACATCATCCTGCAGCAAAATATGTTCACCCATGTTTATAGCAGCACAATTTATAATAGCTAAATCCTGAAAACAATCCAAATGCCCATCAACCGAGGAATGCATAAAAAAGATGTGGTATTTTTACACAATGGAGTACTACTCAGTTACAAAGAAAGATAAACTTGGGGCCTTTATAGATAAATAGATGCATCTAGAGACCATACTCATAAGCGAAATAAATCAAACTCACCTGTGCAAACATCGTGTTGTCTCCCTAGTGTAAGAAACTGAAAGAGTAAATACCCAAAGGGTAACATAGATATTGTGAAAGGAAAAGAAATTGCTCAAAGGAAAACAACTGGGATGGGAAAAAAGAGAAAAGAAGTAAGGGGGAAGGGGGAAAAGGAAGAAGCTAAGATAATCGTGCTACTGATTCTACTAGTTCATGGAAAAGAACAGAGCTTATACTGTCTAATGAATTTTGCATGCCTGTATCTGGCAATCTGAGCAACTATTTCAAAGATAACAATATATAATATAGGAACATTGTTAATTTCCTACCAGCTTGTTTTGAAATCTTATATTGTTTTATTGTTTTGTTTTTATTATTTTTCTTCTTTCTTTCTTTCTTTCTTTCTTTCTTTCTTTCTTTCTTTCTCTCTTTTTCTTTCTATCTTTCTGTACCAGGAATTGAACTCTCGACCTCATATTTGCTGTTTTGTCTCTTTTTTTGTCTTTTTTATTCTCTTTATTTTATATTTTTTATTTTGTATTTTTTGGTGCCAGGGACTGAACTCACAACCTCATGCCTGTCGGGCAGGTGCTTACATCACTGAGCTAAACCCCCGGCCCTATTTTTTGAGACAGGGTCTCACTATGCAGTTCAGGGTGGCCTTGAACTCACTTTGTAGCCCAGTCTGGTCTCAAACTCACAACGATCCTCCTGCCTCCACCTCCCGAGTGCTGGGATTAAAGGCATGCACCACCATGCCCAGCTATTTTTTATTCTTTTTAAAATAAAAAAAAATAAAAAACAACTCCCCCTCCCTTCCCAAAAAAGACAAAGAATAGAATCCACTGATGACAGAAAACTGGGAAACAGTGGCGAATCTGCCTTTTTGAATGTCCTCTGTCCCTTTGTTTGCCTTTTTACACTTGCATCAAAGAGCTGTGCATAAGCTTCTAGATTCAAGTGCTTCCTTGACATCCTCTTACCACCTCTTTTAGTGAGGTCTTTTCTCCTTTTTTAAATTTTTCCTAATAAATCACATCTGGCTTGTTCTCCACTGCTTGCTGTGTCCTGTGATCCTGGCACCTCAATCATCATCTCCCTCAGGACAAGAAGTCAGACAAGGAGCTGGTGACATCTTTGGTGCCCAACGTGGGACATCTCCACAGAAAGGTAAGTGGGGGGAATGGCTGGATTGCAGAGACTCTGTTCTTTTTACATTCTAGGGAACAGTGGGTACTCTCATTTGGATTTTTCTGTTTCCACTACCGTGACAGCTTCCCTTTGATAACTGATTTACTGGGCTAGGAATAGGTTAGAATCCTAACCCACATTGTGGACTCCTTCCATCCCTGATGTCCCTGGTGACAGGGTCCCTGTCTTAGCTTTCACAAAGCCAGTATCTAGCAAATAAACCCCAAGTTTCCCTGAGAAAAATTTTCTAGGATAAATGTAGAAGTTAAAGAGGAGCACTCCCCACCACCTTAACCCCAGGCCATTTTATTATTCTAACTCCCTGAAAGTTGGCAGTGTTCTGGGGGATGGGGAGTTAGTTTTGGAACTAACTTGACCATTTCCTTCAGACTTGTGGAGGAAAAATAGACCCTGCTAGTTTTCTAAATTAAAGTCATTTGATACCATTGTCCTTCTTTCCTGGAGGTCAGGCTAAGGAATATCTTTGTGAGCATTTTTTGTTATTCCTGGAGATCCTCAAGATTGATTCAATTCAGACCCATCTTTCTACCACGAGGATCAGGCCCTGGGCAAGCTCTTCCTTGAAGATGACCTACCCCATGGAGTAGGGGTCCATTCTCTTGCTGTCTCAGGTGAAGAGAGATGGAGAGAGACTGGCCAGAGATATAAGGTGGCATCCATATCTCCTAACCTCTCTTACAAAAAAAATCAAGCTAAAACTCAGCATCTACGGGTGCCTGTATCCTCTATCAGAAACAGTTTACCATAGTACCCCTAATGCAGGGGAAAAGCTAGTGAAGGAGCAGTGTTCCATAGTAACTGTAATATAGGGGAACAGTGGTCAGAGGAACAGTTTGCTTTAGTAGCTCTAGTATGGAAGCCCTTGAGGGAGGCTGCGATGTGGTAATGGGTGTTCCAAAATTAAGATAAACCATCAGTCCAACCCTTCCCTAATCAGTCCTTCCTCTTACAGTATAAATGGATCTCTCTCTCGCTTATTGGTGTTAGCTTATTATAAGGAATCTCTGTGCTAAAGTTATGACTAGTCTATTTATAGTTATACACTTATAACATTATTATAGCACAACTTGGCCAATACAGCTAAGAGTGCACTCTGATTTAAAAGCAATAGTTTTGTGTGGTCTCTGTTTATTGGTCTGTTTAAACTGATTAAGGTACCCACAGCTTTTTTGCTAAAGCTTCTTGAGCTCATATCAATTTTATTTTTCTTTTGTTTTTGCCCTTGTAAACTTCTTGTTTTTTAGGGCCTTCCATAGAAACCTAGTTATCTAGGCATTTTGAGATAGTCAAATTCACTTAAAACTTGAAAGGATGAGGGCTAATGGGCTTAAAGCATACACAGGAATTACAAATAAAAACCTTGAAGTTTGTAACATAAAGGTTATATATGATTTAGATTAATGTGTATGTTTCTAGATATCAAATTTCAGATAATATGTGTTCTACTTAAAATGGATTTTAAATAAGTAGACACTCATAATATTAGCACAAATGCCTTTTGGTTCACATAGCTTAACAGTGAGCTAATTTAAATCAGTTAACAAGAGCAAAGATATCTTTAAACATGGTGACATTTCCATCCAGGTTGTTAACTAATCAAGACAACATAAAAAATTGGCTTTATAAATAAAACGTATTGTTATCTGTGTACAATAATTCAAGAATTTTTCCTTAGTCAAACATAATACATGTAATTTTAAAAAAGTGTTAACTGTTATGACTTATTTCTCATAGGTTATCTAAAATAATTTTTAAGATAAATAAGTAGGGATCCTTTGGACTTGGATAAACTGCTGGACAAGATCCTCCTCTTGGATAAAAGAGTAGCTGCCTTAAATAATTTGTTCAGTTTTATCCACTGATGCAACTCCTTTAGATTTTTTTCTTCCCAGAATCTTAACAGTGATACGCCCTAACAAATGCTATTAAATATATTATTATAATATATTTAAATCATTTTAACTAAAGGTTATGTTTTCTACACCAAAAACTATAAGGCTTTCTTAAAATATTAGATTGCTCTTGATTAAATTTACAAAACCAGATTAGCAAACAAAGGCTCTGTGTTGTACTAAGATAGTTTCTTAGGTTTTCTTTTGTTAAACTTTTGATTACTAAACTAAATTTTAAGAAGTAAACCTATATACTTATATGTGGTGAACTGACAACCGGTGGCCAATTTGTGACACCCAGCTGAACTGAATCAGTATGGTGCTGGGTGTGGAGGGCCCACCTGAGGTTTATTACCAACAACATAAAAAGGAGAACTGAAGAGGAAGAGGTTTTTCCATTGGTTCTCCTGGAGGAGCCTGTCACACTGGCTTCCTGATATGAACTCAGTTGTCCTCATTGTCAGAGGAGCTCAGGACCTCATTGTCACTGAGGGTGGCTGTGTTAATTTTCAGTGGAGCTCTGGTCCTTACTTTGAGCATTGCTTCCTGGCTCCAGTGCAGATCCCTCAGCCTGCTGACACAGATACTTCATCCTACTGGCACATGTTTTCTAGCCTTCACCATCAACCTTTGGGCTTTCTCAGCACAGAACTGTGAAGCACACTTGCATGAGACATTGTTGTGGGTTCTAGATCTCTAACTGGACTCATCAAGGACATTGCCATGGGATCCAGGATCTTAGTTAGATTCTTTGAGTCTCTAGTGTGTGGACAGATTTCTTGCACTCTTTTGTATATGACTCTTTGGGTGACTATTATAAAATAATCCTATAAATTATGTGTCCTATATTAAATGTTTCCCTTATAAACCCTGACTACAACAACACTATATATCTAACAATAAGATATGCAATAAGTGTAAGATTAAAAGGTAAGTTTATAAAGTTAAAACAATGTAAGTTAAATACAAACAAAATAACAGAGTTCTCTTTTATATAATATATATTTGGACCTTAGACATATGAAAAGATCAAAATTTTAGATCTAAATTTGGTTCTATTACTTAAAACTTGATGTTTTTGGATAAATATACATTTTGTTTTTGTAAATATACATTTTATTATTTCCTCTAAGTGAGATGCACTTTTATGTTGGGTAATGAGTCTATTTGTGGTCAGCTGTACTGTTTCCTAAACTTTTAAGACTTCTAAAGATTCTCTTTAATTCTCATCAGTGCAGATACATCCTGTAAACCTGTTAAAAAATCTAAATTTTTTCGTAAGTGTAAAAACTAAGTAAATACATACAAAGATTTCTGTATAGTCATGGTGCTAATTATTAGTAACCACACAATATATTAAATGTATTTGTGTAATACCTTCAAAGATGTAAAGCTGAAAAAGATCTTATACTAATATAAGTTTTTTGCAGTGGTAAAACTTGCTATAATTATGTAATTGTGTTCTAACAGTATATGATTTATAATTGCTAAGTTACCTCTTTATGAGTTTCTTATGTATGTTACAGGTCCCTAGATATAAGGAACTTTAGGGTCAATTTTTAAATAGAAATCCATCTGTTGTGTACAGCTCCTTTTTCCTACCTTCCTGATCTGTTGATAAAGATTAAAGTAGCTATGTTTCACTAATTCAGACACTTGTTATGGCTATGAACAACAGATATCTGCATGACTGGCAAAGATGCCTAGACTGTCAGGACAAAAAGTGAGACAAGTTGTGACCTAACCTCATTTTGGGGTGGGCTGCATATGCAGTGTGACCCCAAGATAAGGTGGGTTGCTCACACAGGGAACCCTGGGGGGTTATGTAGGATCCTGTCTTTTCTCTCTCTTTTCTTTCTGTCTTTCTCTCTCTCCAAAAGTACACAATAGAGATCTTAAAGACATACAGTACATTTTAAATGACTATGGGCAACTCAATGTTTGTACCCAAAATGGCATCATTAGGTTTGACTGTGTAAACTTGGGGCCAATTTAAGATAAAAGATTTTAAAAGACTGATTTTTCTACAAATATAAGTTAAAAAAATAAAAAGACAAGGCATTAAACTTGGCTTTATATTAAAAAAGACAGCAAACAAATATCCTATCTAACAGTATACAACTCTTTTCTGTGAGAAGGCATTGTACAAAAAAATTTAAATATACTTTTAGAGATAAAAAGTCCCAGTGTTCTAACATAATAATGTCAACAGAATTTTTGTGCTAAAATGTTGTTTGTTCTTAATTTCAAATTTTCCCTATAGAGCTTTATAACCATTACCTGGTAATATTCTATAAAAATTTGACTTCTAAAACAATCATGCTTAAAAATATAGCAGTTCCCCAATCATATTTTCTATTTCAAAGTAACTGATATCCAGATAATGATACTTAAACCTACTGCTCCCACTTCGTTACTGGTGTAATTTTCTGGGTGTTCAACAACTGAGGTTCAGAGATAATGCTAAAGAAAAATAACTGGGCTAAGAAAAAAGCCAGTATTTTGACCTTGGCCCTCCAAGGTCAACAAGGACCCCAGACATGAGAAGACCTCTCTGGAAGATGGTACAACTCTGGTGAGCAAACCAACCACCTGAGTAAGGAGATCATTCGACCCTGGATATCAGGAGTCAACCATTGTACCTTGTGCTTAAAGGAGAGTCACCAAGAAATAAATGTATCCCATGCTTCCACAGGAAATGAAATGGTCAAGCAACACCGTGACTCATCCTGGAAGATGACACTGATAGAAGAGCTAAGAGACTGTACATGGTCTCAAAAGTAACCCCTGAGGAGTCTTACCTGTACTAAATATATATAGCAGAAGATTCATTTTGATTAACATAGGTCTCACTTTAATTCGGTTTAAAACAACCAACAGAAAAGTATCATCACAAGATACATAAGCTATAATAGTAATTTAGGTTAGATATGCAAGAGGGTCCAGTTACAACACTGGCCCTTGTTGACAGCCTCCAGCTATTCCTGTAACTTGTCACTATTATGTCTCAGTGAGACTAAAAAACCATAGTGATAGCTATAAAAGCTCAACATTAAGTCACACAGGCTGCTCCTACTACAAAATCACAAAAAGTATTGTACAAATTTCAAACTGCATACACTGGACAAATGGTTCCCAAATGAAAAACTATTTATGCCCAGCTCATATACATAGGAAGGCAAGACTACTTCTTATGTCTAGGTGAGGGAACACTGACTCTTTTACCTGTAAATAAAGCAGACACACAGTCAAAGCAGCTGTTAGTTCCCTTACAGGCCTTCACAGGCCAGTCTGGGTCCAATTGCTCCAAGCATGGACCACCTTCAGGACAAGAACCTAGACACAGGAAGCTGGTTATGCAAACCTCTGACTTCTCCCAACAGGAAGTTGCCCCTCAACAGGGGAGCTTCTTGTATCTGAAAAAGCATCTGATCAATTCAAAAATTTATATAACATTCTTTCTTCTGTATAATCAAATGTGGCAACTCTCTAGAGCAATTGAAGGTAAATGTAAAAGAGCTCTGACTTTTCTTATTGCTTTAGAAATTCAGTCAAATTTCATCTGGGAGATTATTTGCTTTCTTCAAGTAACAGGTTAATAATCAAGGAGCTTCTAATAGTGCCACATGGTGGCTGTTGCTACTGCCATTGTATAGATGGATAAAGACTCAATTTAAAGTTAAACATTTGCCTGAAACTGTTCATTTCAGAAACTCCATAGCTAGCATTTGAATTGTACATAGTTGACTCATTGAATTACACTCTTTCTTCTAAGAGGATTTTTTGGGAGTTGGAGACTTTAGTTTTTATTGCTGTAGTTTTTTTTTCTGCATAATAATTGCTCCCTTATGATGACATCCTTTGCCTTCTCTCATATTTATAGAACATAAAAGGATTAAAGGAAAAGTAGTTTATTTGTTATACGTATGTCCAGCCTTGTGAAACTCATACAAATAACACTTAGTGAAGTTAAAGAAGTTAAATCTTTGTTGATCTCTTCTAAACCAGAAACTAGGAACACAGTAATATGTAAGGATGCAAAGCACTGTTTGCTTTAAATCTGCTCTCTGCTTTTATGAATGGTCTTAATAGGATCTGTGACTGCAGAATGAATCATGCTGTGGGAAGTAGAGGCTATCCACCTAACCTGAGCAGACAAAAGAGTGAGGATACAGGGTAAGAGATGGAACTGGAGCTCAAAGAAAAGATGTGTCTGTCCATGCTGTTTGAAAGCAGTAAAACCAGCTAGATTAGCAGTTCTGATTTCATGGTTGGGTTATAAATATCCCTGGGGATAATATCATAGGGTCAGCTGTCAATAAACATTTTCTGAATTTCCTGAATGAAAAACATTCTTAATAAACATAACTTGGGTTGTCTTATTGCTACTGCTCAATTCACTGTGTATTGTATATGGTGAACATAAATTATCATTTACTAATATTAGTTACTTAGAAAAGATAAATTTGATTTTTAAATAATAGTTACTAACATCTACATTTTAATTATAGGAAGTGGTTTACATCATTCAAAGTAAATGAATTTCATCAAAAGTATATCATTAATGAGTTAAAACTTTAACACTTTCAAGTCAATACAGTGAAAAGAAAATAATGCCACTCCTGTTAACTATGTGAAGAACTTGCAGAAGACTAATGATCCCAACCAAAACAACTAGAAAATCCAAAAAAAAAATAAAATAAAATAAAATAAAACAAAACAAGTTAATTGACAATTTTATATCCTTGCCAGCATTCTTATTATTAGTCATTTTGATTTTATCCATTGTAAGAGATGTTTAGTGCTATTTAACTGTTGTTTTAATTTGCATTTCACTGATATCATACTTTTGAGCATCACTTTATATATCTGTCATTTGTACTTTTTTTTTTGATGAGATGCATTTGATCCATTTTTTTCGTTGCAGCAGTGGGTTCTTTATTGTTGAATTTTAAGTGGTCTTTGTAGATTTTTGAGCACAAATATTTTAATGGTTAGGTGATTGGTGAATGTTTTCTCCCACCCTAAAATTTATCCTTGCATTTTCTTAATAGTGTCTTACATATAGCCAGTTTTCAATTTTAATAAGTTCAAACAAGTAGTTTACTATTATCCACTGTTTTTATTTCCTAAGTTTCAGTTACCTGAAGTCAACTGAGATCTGAAAATATTAAATGGAAAATTCCAGAAATGAGCCACATATAAATTTTAAATTATGCAACATTCTTAGTATCATGGTAAAATTCTGCCACTTCCCACTCTCACTTGCCTGTGACTATCTCCACAATATATTCCCTATTCACCATTAGTATCTGAGTAGATATTTTGGTGATCAGATAGACAGTTTCCTTATTTTACTTAATAATGGCCCCAAACTATAAGAGTAGTGGTGCAAAGAAGGCAACAGGGTGTAAAACATGAAAGAGCAGTTAACACTGGTCCTATGTGGCATACCGAGCGTATGTAAGCTCTGGTGCTATCTGTGGTTTCAGGCATCCACTTGGGGTCTTTTAATGTAACTCCTGCAGATGAGATGGGGGCTACTGTGTTCATTTCCTCTTTCATGGATTGTACTTTAGTTACAGTATCTAAAAAGAACAGAACCCAAGGACACCTTGATTTTCTCCTACTTTCTTTCATAAGTATTTTGTTGTGTATTCTACACTTAGGTCTACTATCAATTTTGAGTAAAATTTTGAAAACTAAAAGCTCTATGCCTAAATTTTTTGGCATAGGAATGTGCAATTTTCCAGCATTATTTGTTAAAAAGAATACCCTTTCTACACTAGATCATCTTTCCTCCTTGACCAAAGATTCATTGGCTATTCTTAGGTGAATCTATCTCTGGGACTCCATTTTATTGCATTAATCTACTTTTATATTCTTTTACCACATGAGTTTGATTGGTGTAGGTGTACAGGAAATTTTGAAGTTAGGTATCAATTCTCCACTTTGTTTTTCTTCATTATTGTGCTAACTAATTTGGATCTTTTGCCTCACCATAGAAATTTTAGTATCAACTTGTTGTTATTCACAAAATAGCCCGATTGAATTTTGTGTGGGATTTGATTGAATCTATATGATACATTTGGAAAAAAGTTGATATCATTGTATTGAGTCTTCCTTTCCATGAACATAGTATAGCCTCCCATTTATTTAGATTTTCTTTGATTTCTTTAATTGGTTTTGTAGTTATCTTTCTATAGGTTCTGTACATATTATGATAGATTTGTACTTACATATTTCATTTTTAAAACATAAATAGTAATATAAATGGTATAGTTTTGAATTTTAAATTCCCATTGTTCATTGCTGGTGCATAGGGATGCAATTGACATTTGTGTTTTAACATGTACTATTTAATATTTCTGTAATTGCATTTTGGTTCCAGAATGTGGTTCTTTGTTTCATTTTAAAAAGTTATTTAAAGTCTTCTGCATGATTACCGAACAAGGGAGATACCATGGTCACAAAAGTGGTTTCTGCAGGGGGAGGTTTGTCCACTGCACTGCAGATGTGCTGACCCTTGTGATTTCCCAAATGTGGGAAACTCAACTGCATAATTCATGGCAGTGGGGGACTGCATTTGTGCTTTCCATTGGTTATAAATACGTACATACATATATACATACATAAAATCTACATAGAAAATTATGTCATTTGCAGGCAAAGATGCTTTTTTCTTCCCAAATCATGTACTTTTAAAAATATCCTTTTGGTTTATTACCTCAACTAGTTCTGCTTAATCATGCTGAAAAAGAGAGGTGAGGGAGATCCTTGCCTTCGTCCTGATCTTGAGTGGAAGGCACCTAGTTTCTCACTACTAAGTATAATATTCTCTGTAGGATTTTATAGTTGTTTTTATCATGTTGAAGAAGTTTCCTTCTGTTCCTAATCTGATAAGAGTTTTTATCATGAAGGTACTAGATTTTGCCAAATGCTTTATCCTCTTTAATATGACTTTTCTTGTTTAGCTTGTTGTTATTATGGGCTACATTAGCTGATTTTCAATTGTTAAACTAGACTTGCACACCTAGAATAAATCCCATTAGTCACATGATTGCTTTTATGTACTCTTAAATTTAATTTGCAAGTATTTCATCCAGAACTTTGATTTTTATGCTAACTACAATATTGGTCATTTTTCTTTTTGGAGGATGTCTATTTGATTTAGGTTTAATTAAGATAATCCTGGTTTTCATGAGATGCAGTAGGAAATGCTCTGCTTCTATTTCCAGAGAGAAGTGTAGATAATTAGAATTATTTTTATTAAATGATAGAATTCACCAATGAAATCATCTGAACCTGGTGCTTTGCTTTGAATAATTTTGAAAATTATTGATTATTGAATCAATTTCTTCAGTAAATATAGGCTTAAGTAGATGATCATTTTTTTGAGTTATGGTTATATGTGTCTTTCAAGAAATTGGTTCATTTTATGTAAGTTATCCTCTTTGTGGGTACAGTAGTGTTTGTAATAAACTTTTGTTATCCTTTTTAATGTCTATGAGATCAATAGTGATGCCTACTTTTTATTCCTGCTATTTGTTAATTTGTGACTTCTCTCATTTTCTTATTTACTCTTATTTACTTACTCTTATTTACTCTTACTCTTACTATTTGTTAATTTGTGACTTCTCTCATTTTCTTATTTACTCTTACTTGGTGGAGCATGCTGTACATGTCAATTAGGTCAAATTGATTAATTATGATGTTTATACTTTCTATATTCTTTCCAGGTATTTTATATTGATTTTTTCACTACACAGAGAGGCACAATAAAATCTTTGACCATAATTACATTTAAATTTTTTCTTTAGATGTTCATTTGTTGCTTCATTGCATTCATTTTTTACTAACATATGTATTATTAATATCATAAAATCATATCTGATAAAAGATAAACCATATCTGATAAACCATATCAAATATCTAGAATATCTACAGAACTCTTAAAATTCAGTAAAAACAGAAAATAAAACAATCTACTCAAAAATGGGTAAAAGTTATGAAGAAACGTTTTATGAAATAGAATAAGCAAATACAAAAGGACACATGAAAAGATGTGCAACATCATTAGTCATAAGAAAATGCAAATTAAAACCAAAATGAGATTTTAAAACACCCTTATCAAAATATCTAAAATATAAAATAGTGACGCCAGGTGGTGGTGAGAATGCAGGCAAAGTTAGTCACTTAAATTTCTGGTGGAAATGTAAAATGCTTAGTTATTCTGGAATATAATGTGAATTTCTTATAAATAAACATGTAATAAGCATATGATTCAGCTATTGTACTCCTTGACATGTAGTCCACAGGGAGAAAAACTTACATTTACATAAAAATCTGTATGGAGTGTTAATAATAGCCTTATTTGTACTAGGCCAGCTGGAATCAGTCCTGGAGATGAATGGCTAAATAAACTCTTATACATAATACCATGAAGTACTATTCTGCAATACAAGGTACTAGCTATTAATACACACACAACTGGATGAATCTCCAGGGATTTACACTGAGTTGAAAAAGTCAATCCCTAACAGCTACATATTGTATAATCCTATTTATATAAATTTCTGTACATGCCAAAATTTCAGAAATCGATGACAGGTTGTCAAAGGTTATGTGTAAGGAAGTGGGAGTTGGCAGAAGTTATGAAGGTGTGGTTAGGAAGGGACAGGATAGAGGCTGCTGGTGATGCTGGCTCTGCTGAGTACCTCGAGAGTGGCAGTGCGCAGAGGAGCAACCCTGAGTTCATTCACGAATGGATCTGAGTAAGACAAGGATGTCATGTCAGTGTCACCTTTCCAGTTATAACATCATGCTATAATTTTACAAGATATGTACCATTGGGTAAGCTGGGCAAAATGTTAAAGGATTTCTGTGCATTATCCCTCAAAACTGCATGTGAATCTTTAATTATCTCAACAAATTTCAGTTAAAAGGAAAGTTAATCAAAATACTATTTGCATATCAAAATAATTATCTTAAATATGATTAAACTGTATTACCTATTACTCTTAGAATTCAATTTTTACCTATTTCTTTTTTTAAGAGATAAGATTTAGAAACCAGCTAAAATTAACAAACAAGGAGAGAAAATAAGACTGCCTAATTTATTTTACTAAGTTAAGTGAAAATACTTTTTTATTGTGGAATGTCTATTACTGACTCCCATAGTTACTCAAACATAGGTTTAAATGTGTTCTTTGAATATCTAAGATAAACACTTGCAACTTAGTCTACCACTAATGAATGTCTATTTCCTAATCAATATGGAATGTAACAGCTGCCATCTTGACAGGCAAATAAAATTAAAAACAAGTAAGAACTCAAACTGTAGACTGTGAACTATGAAAGATTACAAAATACAAATTCATTAAAGATGAAAATCTGAAGGTCTATGTGTTGAAGTCTTAACCTTCAGTAATTTAGAAAGTGACTTTATTTGAAATAACATCATTTCAGACATAGTTAATTAAGGTAAAATGGAGTCAGACTGGAGCAGGATGGATCCCTAATTCAAAGTGATGGGTGTCCTTCTAAAAGTGGGAAGCTTAGACACAGACAGACACAGAGGAAGAATACTATGTAAAGGAAAGCAGAGAGTGGTCTGACCCTTTCACAATCTAAAAAACACCCAAGATTGCTAGTGAACACAAGGAGTTAGCAATAGAACAGATTGTTCCTACCAACCCTTGGGAGGAACCAACAGCACTAAATTTTAAAATACGGCCATAGATTATTTTGAAATATGATAATGGTAATAATGTAATATACAATATTCAGAGCAAAGTCACTATTTTATCTTTTTTATTATTATTCTTTTAAAGAAATAAGATCAATGTAACAACCAATATTTTATTTTGAATACTTAGAAAAAAGTCACCTGCAACAAATAAAACAGAAAATAAGAGAATTAAAGCCAATGCATTGGAAAATGGTATGAAAGCGGAAAGTGAATTTAAGGCCCAGGCTTTGTAAATGAACCGTGAAGAACAGAAAAGCCCAAGCTGTCACAAATGTAGCTGTGATAAAGTAATGAAAAATGATGAGAAAAAGAAATACATCGGTTGTGTGGGAGACTTAAGAATGCTGTCGCACTGTGTCGCAGTGTTAAAGCACTATGTTAAAGTGTCAGAGGGCATCATGAACAACTGCTTTCTAAAAAATTGCAAAGTTTTGTTCGAAAGAAAAGTATTTAGCAAAATAAAAAAGTACAAAATTGACTGTAGGAGAAAAGGAAAAGACCTGAGATACACAAAGTTCAAAAGTGATAAAAGTCTCAGGCATGCACTGTTTCAAAATTTTAAGAAACAAATGAATCTCAAAGCACTCCACTTGTTCCAAAACATAAAGTAAGATGTACTCTTTTTCAAAGGCTTTAACAGTATTAATTATGTGGAATCAAACACTACCTTCTGGATGTGATCTAGGAAGTTTGCACCTGCAATTACCATGCAATGAAACCAGCCAATGACTTCCTGTATCAAGCACTTGCTCTGACAGGCAGAGGGAATACGTCAAGCCTGTTGCTGGCACTGGCCACTTTAATACCACAGAACATCTATCAGGACATGTGATCTACTTTATCTCCCAGAGGAAGAAACCAAGAATTGGGAGGGGTACAGTCTTCTCTGACGGTCCAGTGTTGATGAAATGGGGTCCCAACTCTCCCTCTTCCCTTCTGGTCCACACCTGGGCGGGGCCATCATGAAATGACACTGTATCTTTTGGTTTTGCTGATTTCAAAACCAAAAGGTTCAGCACCCATGAACCCTGTAGTGAATCAGTACCTCCACCACGAGAGCACAGGTTGTTCGCTGCTCCTTTGGAGTAGCCTGGAACCCTGCTTGGCTGTGAGTCCCATCATGTGAATGGCCCATGTTCCAGTCCATACTGGGTGCACATATAGTATCTCTAGCCCCAACATCCGCTATGGAATGAATTGTGTTCCTGAAAAGAGAAATGTTGGAGCTTGAAACCAGGTACCTGTGAATGTGACTGTATATGAAAATAGGGTCTAGGACCAGGAATTTAGCTCAGTGGCATAAATGCCCACCTGGCAAGCCCAAGGTCATGAGTTCAATCCCCGGTACTCCCCCAAAATAAAATAAAAATAAAAATAAAAATAAAAATAAAAATAAAAAAAATAAAATAGGGTCTATAAGTTCAATTGTCATTAGAGTGGGACCTAATCCCACATGACTCCGATCTGGGACCTCATTTAACCTTAAGTACCTCTTTAAAGGCCCTATCCCAAATATAGTCACATTAGTGGTTAGTGTTTTAAATATGAACTAAGGACATCATTCAGTTCATCACAGAAATCTAGAATACTTCTATATGTATCAGTTGCCTTGTGGTGAAAATTAAACCACTGTAAACCGTAAGGACTTTAATCAACAACCATTTATTTCCCATGCGATTGTGTAGTTAGTTATACACAACTACTCCTGGCCCTCTGGACTGACTCATACATCTGAAGCCAGCTTCCAGGCCGGCTGGAGTGGTGGGACCTGGATGTTCGTATCTGGAGGAGTTGGTCTCTGTTCCCTGCGATCTCTCACCTCCCGCCAGGCTGGCTTGAACTTGAGCACATGGCAGCTAGATGGGGCTCCTCATGCAAACACAGAAGCCCTTGAAACTCCTTCCAAAGGGAATGGGGGAAGGGCTACTTACACCAATAGAGACCAGTGAAGATAAGTAACAAACCAGCAGAGACTCAGAGCGGGGAAATAGTCCTAACCCAGGGCAGGGGAATTTTGAAATAGCCATGTTGCAAGGGAGGTATGGAAACAGGTAAGGAATCAGTTATCATGTTGGTAAGCAACCTACCTACAACCACTTTATTTGTGTAATTTTGTCAAAATCCAACTATAATTTTATTTGAATATGACAAAATGACTCTGTCAATCATAAAGTATTAGAATTAATACATTCACAAATTTTTGAAAGGAGTAATGAGAGAATCATACTGAATAGATATTAAAAGATATGAAGCAGTTATTGAAATGATATGGTATCAGAATAAGATTTCTATTGAAAGAGATGTTGATTCTGAGATACAGATTATATAAAAATTTAAGGTTGTTCAGAGAAAATAATCCATGCCAGTAGGGAAGGGGCAGACTATACAATACTGTTGAGAAATTTGCTTTAGGATTTAGAAAACAATTCAGATCTTCGTCAAATACAACATAAGAAAATAGAGTCCAGATATAGTACATTTAAAAGATAAAACTAAGGAACAACTAAGAGGAAATATAGGTTAATATACTTCTGATATCTTGATATGGAAGAAGTTTTCTAAGCCTAAAAGTAATAAATTGTAAAAGAAAAATATTCATGTAATTAAAAATCTGACATTTGAATGAAACAGCTTGAAATGTTTAACAATAGTGAAGGAGAAATAAACTACATAAAGAAATTATGCAATTAATCAGAAAACCATTAAGAAATAGTTGAGTAGACGAACCACATGAAGAGAACATTTCCATACACCACTAACAACATATGGGAAAAGTTCAACTGTAATAGTCGTCTAATAAAATTTTGTGAATATTTCCAAAAAAAAAAAAAAAAGTTAACTTTGCTTGCTGGCAAATAGGTAGGTAGTAGAGTATTTTCAAACATTACTGGATTTAAAAAAAAAGATGTTTCAATTCCCGTTGGAAAATAATTTGGCAAAATCTTTCACTATCCTTTTAGTTAATATCCTTTGACCTACCTTTAGGTAAAAATCTGACCTAAGATTCCTTTAGAAATAAATCCTTAGAAAATTGCTCCAAAATACGGGGAAAGTTTTATGTATAATAGTGTTCACAGTGGCGGAATACGTGAAAAACTGTTAGAAGTGGCTGAAAGTGTCAGAGAACGGGAGTAAACCAAGACACGCGGTAGACCACCGTCTTGTCTGTCCTCGTGGTGTTTACCAGGCCTCTTACACTAAACTGGACAATTTCAGCAGTCACAGGGGGATCAGGCTGCCATCCGCCCCGTCTGTCCTCTAAATTCTCAAGATGGCCGTGGGTGGCTTCTAGCACTAGAAGGGCGCGTCTGCCTTTGCAGGAAGCAAATGCCCTTCCATTTGTGTGATAGCCTGTGAGCAGGTCCTGCGTCCGGCAAGCTGGCAGAGGGGAGGGACCTCTCCGCCCTCCGTGACCCCCCACAGCCCCAGTGACACAGAGAGCGCCCCGTGTGAGCTGTTACAAGGGCTGACTGGGGGGAAATTTATTGGAATTACATATCCGGGATCATTTTATCAAGGTAGAGCAGACAAAGCATCATTTTGAGAGCCGCATAAAATGCCAGTTTGGGTCCTACCTATTGTTAGTTTTCTGGCAACAGAGAAGCAGAAGGAAAAAGAAGGTGAGTGCGGCCTTTTTATTTGAGGACCCGGGGAGGAGAGGAGTCCACAACCCGCGGTTCTTTGGCCTTCTCCTGTGATGGGATACAGAGAGGCAGGGATTTATATGACCTCTGAGTGGAAGCGTCGCATGGGGCGGGCATTGATGACGTAGGTGTGGCTGATTGGAAGGGGAAGAAGGAGGGCGTGGTCGTAGGGGTGAGTCTTCCGGCTTTGCCCTTCCCCATATTACACCCTGGCCATGATGGTACGGTCATTTATACAAGGGCCAGAGCCCTTCGCTCATTGCCCTGCGCTGTGGGCACTCGTGTGACATGGCTGGCTGTGCACCGCCTGTTGACACAGCACTCATTCTTTCCGGTAAGCCTTTGATCTGTGAGAGGTGACCACAAAGCGCACAGCCACGGTGCAGGGCGAGCTTCACAATGCACGTGTCATAAAGCCCGTAGCCCAGGGCCCCTCTCAGAGCCTGCAGCGCTAATTGGACCTGTTAGGGTCAGCAGTTAGCTAGGGGCTATTCAGAGCTTCTCACAGGGCCACCTTCATCTGTAAACCAGCCGCCAGGGAACAATGACGCCGCAGCCCGGCGCAGCACAAAGCAGGTCGGAGTCGGGACAGAAAACCTCCCTGGCCCGCACAGTTGCCCTGCCGCTGCGCCTGGCCATCGCCGGGCTCCCTCAGGGACGCACGCACGGCAGTTCCTGTTGACAGAAACTGCATTTTCTCTGCTCTCAATTATGAAGTTGTTTAAATAATAATTTAAAAATTGTGTATTAGAAGAATGGAAAGGTAAGATTTTCTTTTCAAACAGTGAAAAACTATCAGATATTTCACTTCAAAAATGACATGTGGTTTTAAAAGTTAGTAACCCTGAATTTTGGAAAACAAGACTTTAAGAAGGCCTCGCTATACCCTGTAAAGATTTTGTGCCTGCTTTTGACAGCCAAGAAGGGAATTTAAGGCATCTTTGCAGCGTACTCTAAACTCCTTTTTAGTTTGTGCTGTTCACACTTGGTGTCCAAGAAAGAAAACTCTGCTTTTGCAAATAATCCCTTTACTGCCCTCCGAAAAAGACCCCTCTACAAAGTTACCTTGCTTGTGCTCCCGGGATGTATTGTAGATTTGATTTTGATTTGTCTTCATTTTGCCTTTTGGTGGGCAGGGTGGAGCAGCTCACCCCAAGGAGGCCAATCTCCAAGAGCAGGGGCTGACCTTGCCCACAAGACACCTTGGGTCCTTCACACCTGACTTCAGGGTCCTGGAGGAGCAAAGCCCTACCTCACCCAGCTGCCTCTGCCCAGTGACTCTGTCAGCCTGGCTCTGTCCCCTCCTGAGAATCACTGGCTCCCATGGGGAAGGAAGAGATGCCACGACAGGTCTGTGGATGACAGCTCTATAATTTCAGTGTTATTTTAATACAATGTAAGTGCCTTATATATTTATGCAGCTTCATTTTATATCTTCTTTTTAGGGTAATTGATTTATACTTGTCGGTGCTAGATTTCAGCAATTTGCCTCCCTTTCTTCTTTTCCGTTTTTTCCCCCTTTGTTATTTCCCTCCCAGTTGTCCTCCATCCCCAGTGGAAAAAACAGGAAGTGTGCACACAATGCCCTTTATTCTCTGCGGCCTTCGTTCTGCAAGGAAACCCTGTCCACAGGAGAAGACCAGTTCTTGCTCTGGCCTACTGGCAAAGCTGTGCAATGTAGTGATGTTGGGGTGATACCCTTGGGGTGACTGCCAATGCTCTGCTATGAAGTAGGGTAAGCCTGAACCCTTTTGGGTTAGGGACCCCTTCCGGAGAACATCAGGGGCTGAGTGATGAGGTCTGTGCGTAGGCTCCTTCTCGCCTGACAGCTCCTCCTGGAGGAATGTCATTACCCAGGGGATGGAGCTGGGAGGTGGGGAGGAGCAGATTTAATGGGTGATTTTACCTGCATGAAACCAGTTTTTCTATGTGTCTTGTTTGCCCATTTTTCACCAGGTAACTAGCATTTCTTATCCTGCAACAAGTTTATAGTTATTTATTTTTTTCTTTTTCTGTTTGGCGAGCACATTTCTGCACCATTGAGCTGACAGCTGAAATCTGTCCCCCGCCTGAGTGTGATGTCAGTTGGGGGCCAGCCTGGCAGTGAGAGGGGAAAGGGAACAGTCAGGGGGAAAATGAAGCATTTTATGATTGTGACCAGCCTGGCTGAAACTGTGTGTCATGTGTCAGAAACCCTGCGGCCTGGCAGATCTCTGTGGATGTACTTTGCCTCCCCTGACACATCCAAAGACTCGTGGGATGCCAGCCCGCACCTGTAGCTTTCCTGGCTGACGTGTGACCAGGCAGCTCTGGAGAGCGGGGGGGACCAGGCATGCTTCGAAAGCTGACTCCAGCTAGTCCTGGAAACAAGTTGCGCTGTAGACAGTCGAGTCCACCAAGAGTCATTTCTAAAATCTGGATTCGATTATGATATGCAGTCAGGTACAAGCTGACAAGCGAACCACTCTCTCCCATCTCTGGGCTGTTTCTTGTTTACTGAACTTTTCAGACTCCAGGGAAGATTCACCAAAGGCATCTGTGTGACTTCTCATAAGGAGCGGGGCTGCCAGATGTCTCCATGTCATTTTAAAGGGCGTGGAAGGCGAAAGGAAGGGACAGGAGGGAAAGACGAGGCACGAAGAGAAGCAGCCCTGGGAAACAAAACCCAGAGCTCGGCAGAGTCAGTCTGAAAGCTGCAGCTCCCAGGATCAGCAAATTCGGTTTTTCTTCTTCCTTACAACTGCAAAGTAAAATACAGACAGCTCTCATTTCTAGAGGAGAGCTAATTGGTTTCTCTATACCCTTATATTCTAGTTTTTTAGAAATAAAAATTTTAATTAAATATGGATTGCTTAAGAGAACCAAAATTTTTTTGGCCTATATGTATAGACTAGAAACGTTTAAAAGCACACCGTTTTAGTGAAATAGATCCAAATAGCTGGAGAGAGAATTTAAACACTTGATATTGTATTTAAATATTTAGGGCACAGAATGTGGAAGAATAGAAAACCCAGGGCCCTGAGCCAGAGCGGCAAGAGAGGTATAGTGAGACTCAGGGTCTTATGAAATCACAAGATCCGAGATGGCTCAGGACCATGGGTGTGAAGTAAGTGGTCCACGATGCTGCTTAACCTTGCTTGAGGAGGCTTAAGATTTTGCTTTATAGCAGTTCATTGTGGCATTGTCTTCTTACGGCTCAGATGTGACTACCAGGGGCTTGCTGTCACCATTCTCTTGGAGGTAATTCCAATGTGTGTCTCCCAGATACCTAAGAGAGTCGGGTCTACCAGCAGCACAGCTGGTCAACAGGAAGAATGGATTCCCTTCTGCAAAGCGTTCTGAGCAATGTGGTGACATTCAAAGTATAATCAGGATATTTTCCCCTTGAAGTTCATAACTTTAAGACTTTTCTTTATCAACTCCAGTAATTCTTATCCTTGTCAAGTAACAAAATACTGTTTTCTTATAAAAACACGGTATACTATATGTGTACATATGTACACATATTAATCTGTGACACATATCTGTATATTCTTATTTAATTTTGAATTGAAATTAATGTTATGAAATTTTTGATAATTTGACTTGTTTCATAAAGTCAGTTTGAAAAAAGATACATTTTGATAATAATTAGAATTTAATTATATGTTTTTGTTTCCTTGGGTCTTTGATCTATAAGATCTTGTATGTATTAAAGAGATCAATAATGTGTTGAAAATTTTGCAAATTTTTTTGTTGTTAATTTGCATTCTTTCATGGCAGAGATATTTTTGAAAGGGAGCTAATTAAAAATTTTGTTGCCATATCTTTACATTTCTTTATTTCTTCTTTTTCCGTTATGCTGAAAAGTCCTTATTTTCTCTGAAATATTCTAAATGTTTTCAATTGTTATAGCTTTAATTTTCTTGCTTTATAATGAACTAATCCTTCTGTGGTTCATCATGGTATATGGTTAAGATGTGGCAGAGATTGCTTTTGTTTTCTATATGTAATTATCTCTTCAATAATAACAAATGGAAAAATTTTTTTAATGTACCACTATATAGGTAATTTGAGCTGCTTATGGACATTTATTCTGTTCCATTGGGATACCTGACTGATTTCATATCTATTAACTGATTTTTGGCAAAGTTAGCTGCATATTTCCATATACTCTTCTTTTGTAAAGTATTCTTAATTGCTTTTCCCACTTAGTATTACTAGGTAATTTAGAATTTTGGTTGCAACTGCTTTGATTTGTGGGTAAGTAGCATATTTTTAAAAAATATTCAGTTATTTCATAAATATGATTGTTGTGATTTTATTCAAGATTTTGTATTTTTGGAGTTTTTTACATATCTTAAAATTGTATATTTTACCCTTGGTAGTATATATTTTGACTGAAATAGTGACAATGATCATGTTTTCAATTATTTTTCTCGAAGATTTTAATGCTATAAGAGAAAGATTTTTTATACATTTGTTTTTAATTTGCCACTATATCAAAGCTATTCATTAGCCATCAGCTCTTTCTTTCCTCTTTATTTTTAGTTGATACCTTGGCTTTTATGTATTGAATAAATATTGGGTACATAGATGTTCATATTAGTTCTCATAACAAGAATTTTATTTAATCAAATCCATTAATGCAATTTCATCTTTTGTTATATCAAATCAACAACTAAATTTCCATAATACCTTCAAATTAAGGTCTTATTTTAAAGAGACCATGTCCTCTTTGAGAATGTGGACTACTAGTTTAATGTATCTATGCTCCTAATACTTGTATTAAGGATATAGTTGTTCCATCTCGATTTATAAAGAGGAAGAGATGGAGGAAAAGATGCCTTTAATCAAGGGTTGATGTAATCTTCACTTGTTTGTAACCCTGCTTGTGTGGTTATCATTCACCTTTCTGACAAGTAGGCAAATGCCTCAAACTCAGGGGATCAACTGGCCTGTCCTGAGTCCCTTTGTCTCATGCAATGACCCAGAAGTTAGGGACATAATTTGCTTCAATATGTGACAGAACATTTCAAAAAGTGTGAAAATTTCCTGTTTTTGCAAGTAGAAAATAAACCTGAAATTAATGACAGACATGGAATTCGTTCTGTAGTAATTATTTCAATTTTACTGTTTGAAGATTTTTGTATTGTTTGTAAGTCAACTTTGGTAATTTTCCTTAGGAGAATAATTCATTTTGTAAGAACTTTACCATTGTTAAGGTAAAAATTTAAAAATTATTCTTAATTCAAAATATTTATCTATAGTGAAAATTCTCTTTTAAAAACTAATTTGATATACTTATGGGAGAAAATTACTTAATGTCTTGATTATATCCATCAAAAATATGTCTGTGCAAATAGCATTCAAAAAAATGAAATACTTGGGAATCAATCTAACAAAGGATGTAAAAGTTCTGTATATTGACAACTATAGTACTCTTGAATAAAAAGGCCCAACATTGTAAAAATGGCCATACTCCCAAAACTGTTGTACAGATTTAATGCAATCCCAATCAAAATGCCATTAGCATACCTCACAGATTGAGAGAAAACATTCCTAAAATTGATTTGGAAACAGAAGTGACCTAGAATAGCAAAGGCAATCCTGGGCAACAAAGTCAAGGCAGGAGGCATCACAATACCTGACTTGAAATTATACTACAAAGCTACTGTAATAAAATCAGCACAATACTGGCAAAAAAACAGACATGAAGATCAGTGGAACAGATTAGAAGATGCTGACACAACATAGACGTTCAGTCACCTTATCTTTGACAAAGGGGGCAAAACATATTCACTGGAAGAAAGATAGCTAATTTAATAAATGATGCTGGAAAAATTGACTTTCCACATATTGAACTAGACCCATGCCTATCACCATGCACTAAACTAATGTCAAAGCGAATCAGAGCACTAAATAGTAAATCAGAAACACTAAATCTCCTGGAAGACAAGGTAGGTAGAAATCTTGAAGACAAAGGAGTAGGCAAAGATTTCATGAACAAAACGCAACCCACATGGGCAGTACTTCAAAGGATCAACAACTGGAATCTCATCTTATTAAAAAGGTTTTGCATATCAAAAGAAATCACCAACAGTGAAAACAAAAGCAAATCTTTTTCCACAGAATGGAATAAGTTTTCGCCAACTGCCCTTCAGACAACGGACATATATCTAGAACATATGAAGTATTGAAAAACATGAGGCCCCCCAAATTCAAAGACCCAATCCAAAAATGGGCATCTGAGATGAATGCACACTTTTCAGATGAAGAAATACAAATGGCAAATAAATATATGAGGAAATGTTCAACATCACTGGTCATTTGAGAAATGCAAGTTAAAACAACATTGAGATTCCATCTCACTCCAGAAAGAACAGCTGCCATCAAGAAATCAACCAATAGCAAATGTTGGTGGGGTTGTAGGGGGAAAGGAACTATTTTCCATTGTTGGTGGGAGTGTAGACTCGTGCAACCACTGTGGAAATCAGTGTGGACATTTCTCAAAAACTAGCATTGGAGGTCCTATTCAATCTAGGTATTCCCCTTCTGGGTATTTTCCCAGAAGAATTGAAAACATCATGCCACAGAGACATATGTGTACCCGTGTTTATAGCAGCACAATTTGTAATAGCTAAATCTTAGAAACAACCCAAATGCCTGTCAACAGAAGAATGGATGAAAAAGATGCGGTATTTTATACAATGGAGTATTACTCAGCTATAAGGAAGGATAAACTTGAGGCTTTTATAGGTAAATGGATGCAACTTGAGACTGTACTCATAAGTGGAATAAATCAAACTTGCATGTGTAAATATCATTGACTCCGTAGTGTAAAAAAATAACTGAAAGAGTCATAAGATCCAAAATGTACAATAGATATTGTGAAAATAAGAGGGAAAGAAAGTGCTCAAAAAGAAAGAACAACTAGGATAGGGGAAAAGGGAAAAGAAAGTAGGGAAAATATTATATGTATAATGGTATACATATATATATGTGGGTATATATATGCAAGATAGATAACTGTGCTATTAATCACTGTAAGTACATCAAAAAGAACAGTTTGTATTTTCATTGTTTGGTTGTTTGATCATTTTTTTCATGCCTAAGTCTTATAATCAGAACAACTACTTTTAAGATAACGATATACAATATATTAACTACTATTTTTTTGAAATTCTGTATTGTTTTATCCTTTTGTTTGTTTTGTCTTTAAAATAAGCAAATGTCTTTGCATTTCTTTGAGAAATTAAATCTTGAAAACACCTAAAAAAGCATAAGCGTTTTTTCTTGTTTTCTGATTTATTGATTTTTGCTTTTGTATTTATGTTTTTTACCTTTGGTTTACTTGTCCTCTCTTGAAAATTTAAAGAGCAAAACATTTAAATAATTTGTTTTTGCCTTTTAGGGTTAAAAATTAATGTATTTTACCTATACATTTCCCTGTGACTGTATCTTTAACAACTTGACGGAAAGTTTTTAATATCATTATTTTTAAATTCTCTGTAATTATATGATTTCTTCTTACTATGGATTAATTAATTATTCATTAACCAGGAGATATTTAAATTTTCCATTTTTTGAGTTTTTGAAATGTCCTGAAACATATTTCAGAATTAGCCTATAAGACCTTTGCTTTTAGAAAGAGGTTATATAAATATTTTTCCTTATTTTTTCCATTAAATATAACTGAAAACCTTGGATATTATATATATTGTATGTGTGAGACATTATGTATTATAAATACTACATAAAAACAACATAAGAATGCTATAAAACTAAAAACTGTAGTATATATATATCTACATATAAGAAAACCCTGAAAGTTTCAGCAAGTCAGGCAAGTTAGGGTCCTCAGTGGTCAAGGGATGACATATAGTTCATTATTTTGGTTTCTTTTGTTTCATACATCCCAAACAGAGCTCAAGATGCCAACAACACAGAAACACCACTGGACATAAACAGAAAAGTCCTAACAAAAGCCTAGTTTGTCTATGTAAAAGATCAGGAAAGTAGAAAATTTGGAATATTGCAAGTCTACTCCAGTCAACTACACAGAGAAAGGTACAGTCAGCTTTCAACTCAGACCAGAGAAGTTCAGTGGGCATCTAGAGTCTCACCTGGCCAAGGTGTGCTGAGGAGCTCCAGTCTCTTTTCAGGGTGATGTCCAGAAAAGTTGAGCAGGAGTCAGGACTCATCTCTTAGCCTAATCTTTGTGATGACAGTGGAGGTCACATGTAAGCTTGGATTTTTCTCCCTCAAACTTCAACAGGCAGGGTCAGTGGAGGCCTAGTAGAAAGTCAGGGTGCTTCTGAATTCCCAGGAGGAATGAGACACCTGCAATGGTGTCGGAAGAGATCATATTTAGAGGAGCAGGATGACTTTCTTCCCTTCCAGCAGGGTAGTATGAGCACCTGTGGGAGCAAGGCAGGAAAAACCAGCCAAAGCAGACAGTTCAAATAAGAGCTGGAGTTACTTAACACAATGCAATGGATAGTCATGCTTCAGTAAGCAAAATAATAACTCTTCTTGGCATGGAAGTTTCAATTTAAATAAGGAAAAATCATCAGTGGGTTGCAACACTGTGATAACAGAGATATTAGAGTTACAAAGAATTTAAAGCAGCCATCACAAAAATTCTTCAAATATACCTGTAATATATGAATACAATCTCAGCAAATAAATATACTGTCTTGCCAGAAGAATAGGAAGCAAAAGCAAGAAATAGATTCAAATTTTAGAAGTAGAAAGTATACTAGCAAAGCAAACATGCAGAAGATTGGCTCAATAGCAGAATGTGTGAGACAGAAAAGAATTAACCCAACAGAACGATAGAAATTACTTCACCTAACCAACAAAGAGAAGATAAACTGAAGAAAATAAGTGACAAGTAAACAGCATCTGAGGATCCTGTGAACCTAAGCAAATGGGCTAAAATTTGTGCCATCAGAGTGCTATGAAAAAAGGAGGGAAGTTCTGAAAAATTATTCAAGAAAGATTATTCAAGCAATATTGGCCAAAAACTTCTCATTTGTTGAAATACATAAACTTAGAGGTTCAAGAAGCTGAGAAGATCTAAGCAATGTAAAGCAAAGAAATCCACACGACACATTTCAGTCAAAGTTGTTAAAACTAAAGACAAAGAAAAGATTGTGAAATAAGGGACATGGAAGCCACACAGTATCTTGTGGAGAAAAGCCACGCAAGGGCCAGTGGGTTTCTTAAAAGAAATGTGTGTGTTAGTAGGAAGTGGCTCATTTTTTCAGTGTTGTAAAGAAATAATTGTTAACACAATCTTATATTGAAGGAAAAGATTTTAAAGAATGATGGAGGAGAGATGAAGGAAAACTAAGAATATGTTGCCCGAAGACCTATCCCACGACTCAAGGAACTTCTCCAAGTAGAAGAGAAATGATGAAGTAAAGAAACTTGAATGTGTGGAGTGAAAGAAAGCAAGACGGGGTGTGGAGGTGTGAGTTAATATAAGAGACTTTCTTTTTCTTCTTTAGTTCTCTAACTTATGTATGACAGAGGAAGCAAAAAATTGTGATACTTTCTAGTGTGATTCTCAGTTATGGAAATATTTAACATAATTTTATTCTATGTGAGGGATAACAGAGTACCTCAAAGGACATGATTTCTGTATTTCAATCTTAGTGGTGAACATGAAAACCAGTAGGCTGTGGTACATTATGTATTTGTAGTGCAGTGTCTAAAGTAGCCACTAAAATGTTGTCCAAAGAGATACATTTGAAAATATAGATGAGTCAAAATAAAATTTCAAAAAATCCAGATAACACAGGAAAGCAGAAAAAAAGAGAAATCAAAAACCAGAACAAACTATAAATGAAAACTAAAATGGCATGCTTAAGTCCTAAAATATTATTACAGTAAATTCATGTGATCTAAATTCAATGAGCAAAAAACAGATTGATGCAATGAATAAAACAGCATGATGTAGGTATATTTCATCTGTAAAAATATCACTTTGTATATAATGATAAAGGTAGGTGGAAAGTAAGAAGACAAAACACATGTACCACACAAACACCAATAAAAAGAACCAAGAGCAACTATACTGATACTTAATGAAGTCCATTTCAGAGTAAGTTACAATCAAAAGAGGGAGACATGTAATTATAAGGTCAGTTCACCAAATAAACAAGTCCCAGAGTGCCACAGACAGAGCTGTAAAACATGTGGAACAAAAATTGATAGAACTAAGTATGCAAGATAGATAACTATCCTACTAATTCTCTGTTAGTTCATTGGAAAGAACAGTTTGTGTTGTCATTGTTTGACTGTCTGATTTTTTTTATGCCTGGATTTTGTAGCTTGAACAACTACTTCTAAGATAACAATATGTAATATATTAACCAGTATTGATTTCTTACCGCTTTTTTTTGAAATTACTTCTACCTTTTTTTCTGTTTTGCTTTTTTAAAATTAAAAAAAAATTGATAGAAATGAGAGGAGAGAGACACAAATGCTTAATTCCGGTTGGAAAATTCAAAACAATTGGAATGAGCAGAGAAAACACCAACGAGAGCAACCTCAACACCCAACAAAATCTAATCAGCTTTTACCGCACACATTAGCAAAATACAGCAGGATGTACACGCTTTCAAGCATACACTGCATATATGCGAAGGGAGTCCAACTTTCTTAGCATTAAAGATACTCAACAACTTTAAACCATTGAAGTAACACAGAGTGCACTTTCTGACCATCATAGGATCAAATGGGAAATCAAAAAAGGAAGTATAACATGAAAATCTGTAGGAATTTGGAAACAAAGCCTCATACCTTTAAATAGCTAGTGAGTCAAAAAAGAAGTCTCAAGGGAAATAAAAATTCAGTTGGTCTAAATAAAAATGAGAACATATCCACAAGTAGGAAACCTGTAGGACACAGCTAAAGCACTGCTGAGAGGGAAGCTGTTTGCATGAAGTTCACATTAGAAAAGAAGAAAATTCTCAGATAAGCAGCCTAAGCTTCTTTGTTAAAACAGAGAAGAAGAGAAAAATAAGCCCAGAGCAAATAAATGAAATAATAAAGATAAGAGTAAAAATCAATGAATTGAAAACATAAAAATAAGAAGGAAAAACATCGAAACATATCAAGTTCTTGAAAAAAATCAATAGAAGTGTGAAAAGCTAAGTAAGTGAGCTGTAGACCTCATGCACACATCTTCTCAGGAATATAAATTAGCATTATTATCAATATTTTCTGAGGAATATAAGTTAAAATTGCTATCAAAATATTTCAATTAGAATTTAGTAATATAAATGGATAAAATTACACACCATGAGTAGATGGGTCTTACTCCAGACATGCTAGACTGATTTAATATTTAAAAAAAATCAATGAGTGCAATCCATTGAATTAATAAGCTAAAGAAAAAACCACATGACTGTATGAGTTGAGGCAAAAAACTTATTTGACAAAACACAATTTCAAGTAATGATGAAAATTCTCAATAAGTTAAGGATACAGAGGAATGTCGTCAACTTGATAAAGAACATCCAGTGTACAAAATGCCATAGCCAGCATCATACTGGTTGCAAGAGTAGCTATTTTCCTCTAAAACTGACAGTTAGGCAAGGATACTGTCATCACTATTATTCAATTTGTTGTTGGAAATTCTAGCAATCATGGTAGCTAGAAAAGAAGAAATAAATTGGATATAGATCAGAAAGGGGAATAATAAACCTGTCTCTGTTTGCAGATCATATGATTATCAAGGTTTAATGTCAAGTATTCTACAAAACAAACAGCAAACACAGACCCGCAAGCACTAACATGTGAGATCAGCAAGTTCATAGGATTATAAATCAGTGTGAAAATTAACTGTATTTTTATGTACTAAGAAATATAACCTGTAAACCAAAACTACAAACACTGTACAACAATATTTATTACAGCTCCCCAAAAAATTAAATGCTAGGTGCAAATCTAGGTAAACAACGTGTAGTATTTGCATACTGAAAATTACAAAGAGTTGATAAAGGAAATCAAACAGGATCTAAATAAATGGAAAGAGAATATTTGCTCATGAATTAGAAGATTAGACATAGAAAAGGTATAAATTACAGCCAGATATGCACATCTATATCTCAGCACCAAGAGACTGAGGCAGGAGGATGGCAAGTTTGAGATCAGCCTGAATTACATCATGAACTCAAGAACAACCTGATCGACATAGTTAAATCTTGTCTCAAGAAAACAAACAAACAAAATTATAAATTCTCCCTAAATTGATATTTGTATTTGACATAATTCCTATCAAATTTCCACTTACAAATATTGGTAAGATTATTCTAAAATTTCCATGGAAATTTTCAGCCTTGAGAGTAGCTAAAATTTTGAGACAACAAAGTGGGAGCAGTCCTGTCCTGTAACAAGAATTGGGCACAGCGTCAAGGCAGTGTCAGAGGGACCAAGTGTAGGTAGTGAAGTGGTTAGCGATGGCCCACTGCAGTGCAGCCCATGACAGTATAATAATTCAGTGGAAGGAACCTGTTTAACAATAAATTAAAAATCCTTCTAAACCTTACCTCCTATATAAAAGGTAACGTAGAAGACATCTAGATTTAACTGTAAAGCATTTAATTATAAAACATTTTAGAAGAAACCATAGGAGAACATTTTTAGTATCTGTGGCTTGAAGAACAGTGCTTAGATATCACAAGAGTTGAATCCAAACACACACACACACACACACACACACACACACACAGAAAGCATCGGTGAATTGAACTTGATCTAAACAAAAATGATTGCTCTGTGAAAGGCCCTACTAAGAGAATGGAAAGACCTCTGCAAACTGAGAGAATAATTGCAAAAACACATAGATGATAAAGAACTCATATTACAAATGTGTAGTTTTCAAAGCCCAACAGTAAGAATGAAAACAATTCAATGAAAAAATAGGAAAATGACACATTAAAATCTTTCACTGGAATGGGTATGTACAAGTGACAAATAAGAAGGTATGAGAAGTTCAGCCTCATTAGCCTTAGACAATGCTAATTAAGATAATCTGGGCTACCACAACACACCTATTACAAATACAGTTACAAGTTAGTGGGATGAGAGATATAGCTCAGTGGCACAGTGCCTGCCTGGGAAACATGAGGTCCTGAGTTCGATTCCCAGTACCAAAAACAAACAAACACACAAACCCAAAATACAAATTAGTGACAACATCATATGCTGGCATGGACTCAGAGAAGCTTGGACGTTCATTGTTGGTGGAATTAGAAATGGACACTCATGACATCTCAGATTTTCCTACAAACTCTTGCTTGTCATGTGCCCTTTAGTGATTTGGCTCTTGTGCTCTGCGTCCAGATTTTAGACTTATTTCTTCCATCCTGCCTGCACTCATGCAGTTCATGCTCCCTGCATCAACCCCTTCTCCAGGCAGGATGTCATGTCGTCCACTGTCCTGATTGTGCCCTCCTGATCTCTCCCACCCTTTCAGTCCTGTGCCTGCTGTCCGAGCTCTGGGGCTCAGTTTTCCTCTCCACTCCAGTCTTCCTCTATGAAAGCAGCTCCTTTTGCCTCCTGGCCCACAGTTCCTCCTCTTTCCCTGCCTGTTCTACTGGCCCTGCATTTTCCTCATATACTAAACTAAAAACGTTTTTAGGATCATTAGACTCTGTAGCTTCACAGCAGAGATGGTGAAATCAGGGTCTATGACTGTAAGAAATAGCTTCCCCAGAGTGTTTTTGGGCACCTAGACCAGACATCTTCTTGGTTTTCATTTTGGTCCTGTGAAATTCTCACCAGCTTACCAATTTCCAATCCCTGAAGGGATGAGCTTATTCTGTACTCTTGTTTGCTCACGCCCCACACTTTAATGATTAAGAACTATCCATGAATACATACGTCTTTATTCCTTTGTGTGCATGTGTGTGCGTGGGGGAGGTGCTAGTCTTCTCTTTCCCAAGAGGCTGGGGATGTCGCAGGGGATCAGATCCTGAAGGGCAACAAGGCCATAGTAAGGGGTTAGGGTTTGTTCTGTAACAATGAGGCTCCTCTGAACGCTACTGTAGAGGGGATATCAGGGCCACGTTACATTTTAAAATGGCAATGGCTAGAGCTGGAGGTGAGGTGGGGGAGAAGTACTGGGAAAGAATGTGACACTTCCTGGGTGGTGATGGAGCTGGCTGACCTACCTCTGCATGGGGGGAAGCACCAAGATCAATGCACCTACCCAGTGCCTGAGTGAGCTGGCTGGGGAGAGAGGGTGGATGATGGGGTTGATGTCAATGACAGGATCTTTGGATCCAGAAACAGTAGAAACGTACCAATGAGATTGGGCCAAATATTGCAAGCGCACCTATTTCTGCATAGGAAAAGCTATATTGGGAGAAAAGCATTTCCGCTGAGCTGGGGCTTGGGCTGAAAAGAGTCAACAATTGATTGTGAAAGTGACCAAGCTATTGCTCATGGAACAAAGACAGCCACAGGGTTTTATTGATTTGTTGGATTGGGCTAAAGTCCAGTAACTCCCATGGACTAAAAATGTGGTTCCAAAGGACATTGCTTCTTGTGATGGTCCTGGACCACTGGCTGGTCATGGCTGACTTGCCTTCAAGGCTGTTGGGTTTTCCCGTATGCGGCACCACCCTCCTGTGCCAACTTCCCAGCCTTGTGGGTCTGGGTCCTGTAATGAGGCCATAGGACTTCAAGTACTTGGACTTTTTGGACTCCAAAAAAACCAAAACCAAAGCAACAACAACAGCAACAACAAAAACAAAAAGGTGAGGGCAACAAAGAAGGGAGAGAGAAGGAAAACACATACCATTTCTAATGAGCGACAGGGCGACTCAAAATATCTATAAATGATTAACATGGTTATGTGCAAAGCTGACCCAAGTTTGAGACAGCAATGGGGAGGATACAATACAGAGAAGTTCCGGCTTTTATCCCATCTTAGGCGCTCATCATATTTTTATAGGCTCAAATGAAGGATCAGTGTTCTCAGAAAAAGTAGTCTTCAGGTCCCTGAGAACTGCCATCATATCCATATTTTAGAGGTGTTGTCTACAGCAAAGATATTGGGGAGCTAATAATGTACTGTCCATCTGTGATCTCCAAAACTAGTGATACTTAAATTGACTAAGAGCAAGTGAAGTCAGAGAACTTATTTCGGTTCTTATACATTCTGCTTCTGTGATTTTGTCAGTCTCATGGTGGATCTGTTGAAACATGCCATGCTACAAAGGATAAATTTATTGTGCCCAGTGGTTGATTTTGTTGTCTTAGCCTTCTGTCTCACCATCCTGGTCCCTAACTGTCTCGCGGTGACACAATGATGTTCAGATTGGGAGGCTGGATGGCATTTATGCCAGTGGGCAAGACAGAAGAAAAGGGAAGGTGTTCAGTTGAATGGAGGGAGAAACCTTTCCAAAAATAGTTGGCTGAGTGAAGATGTTGAAGTCCATTTGGAAGTTTTTGAGGAGATGGCAGGAAATGTTTGTCTAAAGTTCTGGAGAGAGGCTGGGACTGATACAGGGGCATGTTTCAAAGAGTATCCATGTGATACATGAGATCATCTTACCTGGGAGAGGTTAGACAGCGAGAAGGAGAAAAATCCTGTGTGGACACTTGTGAAATGCTGCAGATGGCTGAACAAAAGAACCACTGAAAAGGACACAGGATTTCAAATATGAGTCAGGATTTCGAGTATGACTGAAGCAGAAACAATGGAAAAATGATTCCATTGGCGTGAGTCAGGTTTCTGGGAAAGAGGTGTCTGGGAGGTAGACCCCAACCTATGGACCCCAGGGCTCCTGCTCTTTGGTTGGCACTGGGTTGGGAAAATGCTGGGTATCATCAGGCCCTGATCTGGTGCTCATGTGAAAAAACTGACCTTTTCTGCCTGGCTGCCAGAATGCAGTACGTGTCACAGAATGCTGGCCCCACTCCAAACACTTCCTGTTTCTTTCCTGCACACCAAGTGTTTACCCAGTCCTTTCAGTTAGACGGGAGAGCAACCTTCCTTTTGCTTTTAACCAGAAAGGACTCATTTTAGAAGGCATCTCGTCCCTTTGTCCTCTTGTGCACAGAATCCATTTGTTGTCATTTTCATTCTCTCTCGCTAGAAACTGCTGCTTGTGAGAGTGACTAAAAATATGAAACATACATTTGAAATATATGAAATATAAAATTATATTTCCCCACACCCCAAGTTAAGCCTTCCAGAAGGACATTAATATGCCCCGATTCTCTCTATCTGTTGGATTTTTCAGCAACTCAATCCCAAACCCATTTTTCTATTTGGTCACAAATGAGATGAACAGGGGTAATTGACACTAATGATTTTCAGCTCACATTTATTTGTGCTATTGTTTCATTTTGACTGTGCTGTTCCCTTTCCATTTCTGGCTCTTTCCCATTGCACACTAAGTTTCACCAAGATCTATCTTTATTTCACCGAGTTCCACAGCCCAGAAGCTAATCATATCCCAGAATGCTGACACTGATACCCTGTGGTGCCTGGAATTTACATGAGCTGTTTATTTGCACACTTTGGTTAGGGATCATTTCACTGTGGAACTCAGACTCAGGCAACCACAAGCTCACACAGATACACACGCATTGCAGACAGATTTCTCCAGTTAAATATTCATGACACCCAACATGATCACAGGGTTTTCATATAAAGAAATGACCAGCATTGTTGTTTGGGGCCTGCACTATCTTATCCAGAGAACACTAAACAGCACATTGTTGCAACTGTGTGACAGATGAGCGTCAGAGGAACAGACTAATAGCACTAAATTGATGTAGGCTGGGTGGAGGGAGAAAAACATAGGCGAGGGAACTCTGAAATAGGAGACTGTTGTTCCTGCACATTTCGATTTGGTCTCTCTTGATTATTCTGAGTACTGTGTTGAAATGGTTGTCTATTGAAATGGCTGTCCATTGTTGAGACATGAAACTTGACCAGTGGGAAGATAGTCAGTGGTGACTATTGTAGTTGAGCCCAATGGAAACCAAGTTAAACAGAAAGTATTTTACGGTTACACTTCCTTAGATTTCAGATTAATAACATATTTATATCCTATAATTTAGTGATCTTCACAAAGAAAATCCTGCAGCCAGTGAATTCCACCTTTTCCTTCATTATCATCTAGATAAAGGTGTCCTCCTGTAGAAATTAGACAGCATGTCATGTGCCAACACAAAGAAAGAGACATTTAGAATTGACTTCATGGCCTAGGGAAAAATAAATGATTAGAATGAAAAGAATCACATTACAGCCCCAAACTTCACCCTGCTGAATCCCACAGACACTACAGATGTCATCATGCAGGCTTCCTCATCCTGATTTTCACCCCTTCTGTAAAACAGTGTACTCTGGGGCTGAACTGGTAGCTGTAACGTAATTGAAAGTGCAAGCTATTTCATCAGACCACAAGTCTTCTAACACATTAATAAAAATTATACAAAGTGTTATATCTTCCTCAAAATAGAGATCACTATCAACATGAGTACTTTTTGTAGAATTAGGTATAGGAAACTATACAATTATATAAATTATTAAAAGTATGTATTATAAACATTAGTGTAGCACACACATGTATTAAATATTTCAAATTCATTCATTCGTTCAATCAACAAACACTTAAATACTCATTACATGAAGACACTTTGCTGAACTCCAGGGGTCTCATCTCCAAGGTGTTCATGATTTAAAGCAACAGCCTTCCATTTTCCAAACTTTGGAAAATCCGTGTTATATGAGAGGATACTGAAAAGGCTAAGAGACACTAAGAATGTAAAAATACACCCTTTTATAATTAGCAGAAACTAAATATTTGAAAAGAGATGGGCTAGTGGGAAAAGTTTTGAAGAAAGAGAGATAATGTGTTAACATCAGGAAAGATGTTGGTAGTTTATCTGAACTGGGAAGTTTGGAATCTTGCAAGAGTGAGTTTAAAAATGTCCATCATTGTCTGATTCCCTTCCTGGGTCAGTGAGGAAATCATCTGGGCACTAAGGCCAGGAAAGACCAGAGGGTCCAGGAGGGACAGCTACAGGGAAACACACAGTCTCCTGTTGAGGTGTCTAACCCCAAAGGGTCAAGATAGAGAATGAATGAATGGGAAGGAGATGTTAAAGACAAAAAGGTGAATTAGGCACACTCTGGAAAAATCTAAGAACTGGTAGAAAATTCATCTGATAATTGGGTAGTTACACAATTTTCAGATGTTTCCATATCTTTTGGATACATGATCAACCCATATATCTAATTAATTGCTACATACAAGACAATGTGCTATGGTATAAAAGAGTCTGGATGTGTAGGTGTAAAACAAGAAATTTAAAATAGCTTTCAAACAGCTTCTGAACTCTTTAAGCAATTTAGATTTAATCAATATTAAATTTTTCTAGCACTGTGTCTGTAGCTGGGTGAAATTTTTAGAGGACTTCAAGAATAAACATATATAGCAGAGAGGCATTCTGTTACAATAAAAAGCACACTGCACTTGAAGTCAATCATTCTGAGCATTGGCTCTATTGCTTACTGGTTGTGTTACTTCAAGCAATTCCTTATATTCTCTAAAACTCAGTTTTCTCTTCCATAAAGTCAGAGCACTGTATCCGCCATTGTCAGTTAAGATCTTTGATCTCAAGCCATAGAAATTTGTTATGACTAACTTAAACAGAAAGAGATTTTATCGAAAGAACATTATGTAGCCCATAGAAATCAAAAGAAGCCTGGAGAGATACTTTCATAAAAAACCATGAATCAAGATTTCCCCTGGGGCTGAGTAGTACAAACTAACCAACAGTCATGTCAAGGAACCACTATGAAAATTAATGAGATTTATTCATTTTTAAAATCTTTACACATTATGTTGAAACCTCAACTCTAGGTCAGTTCAATTGACCTAGCTTGGCATATTCTTACGTTTGAGTGAGGGGAGGGCAAAGAACCAAAACAGCAAAGAACTCAGGTTTGTACACATTGCAAAGATTTTATAACCCAAAAGGAAGTCCAAACAAGGTTAACAAAGGAGGGGAGAGAGGAACAAGAGCTCACACTCTTCACCACAGTGGGGCTGCAGCCTGTCAGCTGCTGTCAGTGCCCGTGACAGATTCGGCACCGTGCCCAGCAGAAAACATCCAGCTCAGAGAAACCGCCAGTGGAGGTGGGCGAGCCGTGTGCTTCCTCATACACCAGCGGTGTCCAGTTTGGGCTGAAGAGTGAAATGGCCATGCCAAAAGGCACGGTGGGCCAAGAACATTGCTCTGATCCTCCAGACGGCGACTCTATGGCCAGTCTCTCTTCCCCACACTTCCAGAGATTCGCTTCTTGACCTCATTCATCCTTTCTGGCCTGTACATTTCTGATTTATCATTTTCAGTTTTTCCTTTATTATGCTTTTCTTTCTGTCTACTTTAAATTAGGAAGACATGAAATTATTTTAATGCACTAATTGAACAGTTCATTTGTTTTCTTTCAATGTGGAATTCAGTAAATAAATTTACTTGCGAGAATAGTTTCATTGTGTAGATTTCAAACTGTCTTTTTTATGATCGCATTTTTAATTTTCTCTTTGACCATAAAGTAATTTATAATACTCTTCTAAATATGTAAAAATACTTTTTAAGTGGTGAAAATTTTCTCCCTTTAGCCAATGTGAAACTTGTTATGATTTCTTAAACTTGCAGATGTATTTCCAGTTTATTTTTAAGTCTAGTTTTTAAAAACTATTTTCTACGTGGAACATTTTATCCTTTATATTTGCAAAAGTACTTCGATATTTGTATGTAATCAATTATTTTAGTGTTGCAAATTCTGATTGATCACGAACTGATGATTGGTCTCTTCTAATTCTCTTGATCTAGAGCAATTCTCTTCAACATCCCTTGTGGAAAAACCCAGCCACCACTGACTCTGTATGGTTTATGAGCTGAGAATAGTCTTTTTTTTAGATGCTTTAAAAAATCCAAAGAATAATATGTTATGGCACATGAAAATTAAATGGAATTCAGATTTAGTGTCCATAGAAAAAGTCCCAGAGAGATGCAGCCATACCCATTCATGTGCACCTTGTCTCTGGTTGCTTTCTGGGTATAGCAGCAGAACTGAGTAATGGAGCAGAGATCATATGGCTCACAAAGCATAAAACACTAACTCCTTGGCCCTTTGCAGAAACTAGTTTCCTCCTAGAATCTACAGCAGTGACATGAGCCTGTTTTCCTATGGACACCCTTGAAGAATAACATGCATGATGCCATGTGTATCTCAGGCTCCACCCTGTAGCCCAAATTCACAGGAATTTAAAGCACTGCAATATTTACGTTTGCACCACATATGGACAGTGTGAAGATAATAGTGCAAATGTGGTTCTTTATTCTGGTAAAGCCTTTCTTGTGACATATCTCTCACCTGGAACATACCATCACTCTTGATCACTGCTGAAAAGCTACTGGTTTCTAGAAGAGTGCTAGCTGGCACATTTTCAGAAACGTGACAAACATGAATGTGTCCTTCTGGTATTTGCTGGTAACCTCATTCCACCAAGCAAGAGGGTCTGAGTTTCCTTTTATTCCCTAAAATACAATCATAGTGAAAAATGTTCACATGTCAATACATCCCAAGGACTGTTTCTTTCCTGGGGTGTATCTCCATCTTTTCCTGATACTACTAGATTTCTGCCCTCATGCAAGTTACGTGGTGGTGGTAAAAGAGTCCCTAAGTGAAATAATGGAAAAACGGTTCTGTGATGTGCTCAGGCCAATGATAGGAAGAGGGAAGGGACATGGTGCCGCACAGAAAAGGAAGTAACAAAGAAGAGTTTTTAAGGTAAATATCACAATAATGAAACCTGGGTGTGGGAGAATGGGAGAAGTGTTTCCATTCTCCTGAGGGGGAATAGGAGGATGGGACTTGCAAACCAGGCTCAGAGTATTGGACCAGTACTTCATAGCTGTGGAAAGCATGGAGGGTCATCAGAGACAGGAGTTAGGGTGTGAAGGACGCTGCATGGGAGGGCAGCAGGTGAGATGCAGGCTAGGGTAGTGGTTAGGAGACAGATAAGGTAATTCAGGTGAGCACAGTTAGGGTTATGCCTTTGAAGAGAAGGGGAACAGGCAGAGTGGAGGGCAGCATGTAGGTGGGTGAACATTGTGGCCAGCTGGGGCAAAGGAGCCTGAGTCACAGACTCCATCATCAAACATTCAGCCCGGGAACCATGTCCTGAGGTAGAAATGGCTGGATAAGGGGTCTCCAAGCTGATAAGAGTGGGTCCCAACATTCCATACACTGCAGTCAGGCCACCCAGTTCCCCACCACACCTGTGGCAGCCTGTCTGCCCTTCCCCTAACTGCTTTTTCACCACAACCTTGCTTGTTTCCCTTGAGGTTCCTATCGTAATCTGTGATTGCTCCATGCATCTGTTCACTTTGCAAAAATCTGTGAGCTTCCTAACAACAGACTTCAAACTTGATGGTGTAAAACAACAGAGATTCAGTCCTTCAGAGTTCTAGGGGCCAGTGCTCATGAATCAGTACCAGTGCTCAGAACCAGTGGGGAGAATCTGTTTCCAGCTCCCTTAGCACCTGGTGGTCCATGGCAGCACCCCTCCAGTCCCTTTCCTGTGGTCACATCGCCTCTCCTTCTTCTGTGGCTAAACATTCTTCTGCCTCTTCTCGCACTGAGGATGCCATTGAGGGCTCACCTGTTATTTGGGCTAATCTTCCCACTCTAAACCCTTAGATTAACCACATCTGCAAAATTCCCATTTGCCGCATAAACAAACATTCCCAGAATACAGGGGTTAGGACATGGGTAGCTTCCTTGAGGCTGGCAATATTCAAGATAACACACTTAACTCTTATGCTAAAATTTAGTCCTCACCAGGGTGTGCTCCCCAACTGCCACGTCTACACCGTGTCCCCCTGTATGAGGACAGAGCTTGGCGCACAGGAGGGGTGTGATACACATATGTGTTCTGGGCTTAATCTCAGATGCCGGTATCATTATCATTTTCTTTAAAGTATCTCTAAAGTAGTGTTTCAGTGTCTTTATTTTGCTGAACCCCACTGTTCAGTCACATTCCATGATTTTTAAAATTTATTTTCATTAGTACATGCTTGCAGGCCATAAGGTTGGCATTTCTTGTGTGGAGTTGGTGCATACACATAGCACATCTTAATTCATTTTTTGTTTCTTTTCTCATTCCTTCCTCCTCCCTCCACTTATACCTTGACCCCCTTCCCATTTAAGAAAAATCTATCTCGCTACTTCCTATTATCTATCTTTCATTTTGCTCTTTATTTATATTTTGAGTTTCTTATATAATAGAAACCATGTGATATTGTAAACTTATGTGTCTGATTTATTTCACTTAACCGTATGGCCTCAAGTTTACAAATGATTGGGCTGGGGATTTAGTTCAGTGGCTCAAGCACTTTCCTGGTAAGTGTGAGGTTGTGAGTTTGATTCCAGTACCAAAAAAAAAAAAAGATTACAAATGATTCAAGCTTATCTTTCTTTAGGGCAGAGTAATATTTCATTGTATGTAAATATCACACTTTATGCACGTATCATTCTAATATGATATTTATAACTATTTCAGGAAGATACCTAGAAGGGAACTACCTGGGTCAAATGGAATTTCTAGTTTTTGACTTTTTCTTGTTTCTTTTTTAAAACAATAAAACAAAATTTCATAGAGATTAATTACTATTATACTGTGTATCATTATCTTCAAATAGTTACTCACAGCACAAGATATAAACCACAAAGAATCTTACAAAAAAAGAAACAGATAATAACACAACACTTTCTTTTCAATGAACTAAGATAAAATAGTTTTAATATTTTTGAAGACTCTCCATACTGGTTTCCACAGTGATTGTGCTAGTTTACATTCCCACCTAAAATTTAGAAGGGCTCCTTTTTCCCCCAGCCTTGTCAGCACATGTTGTTACTTGATTTTTCTTTTTTTATGGTGACTATTTTTTCTGGGGTAAGAGGGTATCTCAGTGCTCTTTTAATTTGTATTTGTCTAATGGTCAAAGATGGTGAGCATTTCTCCATGTATTTATTGGCCATCTGTACTGTTGTTGTGACGTGTCTATTTTCCTTGCACATTTTTTTTTGACTGGGCCTTTTATTTTGGGGAAGTATAATTCTTTGAGTTCTTTATATATTCTAGATATTGGTTCTCTATCTGAGGAATAGCTGGCCAAAATTTTTTTCTCATTCTGTAGATTGTCTTTTCCCCCTACTGGTTGTTTCCTTTGCTGCACAGAAGATTTTTACTTTGCCGTGATCCCATTTGTTGATTCTCAGTACTAATCCCTGTACAACTAGGGTTCTGTTCAGGAAGTCCTTGCCTATGCCAGTGACTTGAGTAGTTTTATCTGTTTCATCTTCCATCAGGTGAAACACTTCTGCTTTAACATTTAGTCCACATTCTTTCAACCCCATGTCCATGGCTTCTTTCTAAGACCACTGATGGGCTGTCAGGTTTGGAAGACCAGTTTGTCACGCTCCCACCATGGAGAGTTGCCTTGGTTGTGAGTGAGAGGGACTGATACCAGGCAGGAGCTCAAGCCCTGAACCCTTTTCCAGCGCCACCCCTGCGCCCCCGCCAACCAGGGCTGACTACCATGGCTTAGGCAACACACTGAGGAGCTGGGGGCAGTAGGGAGCTCAGGACACTCTCCTCTCATGTCGGTTCTGTGTGATGATTTGCTCACATGGTGGCAATCAGAAGCTAGAAAATCGATTTGAGCACAGGGCAGTAACGTCGCCAATCTTCAAAAGGAGTTGAATTGGAGAAAGTGTTGTTGATGGGATTTGGGAAAAATGTGGACTTCACATCCTAGTAATATTGGACCAGAAGATACCTTATTGCTGTTGTCAGGGCACAAATAACACATTGGTGCATTGAGGACTTTATTCTACATGTGTAGGTGTCTGGGGAAGATGACTGGAAATGTGTGTTAATGAACTTGTATACTTGGGTACTATTCAAATAGTTCCACTAAATATCAAGATTATTAATGACTGTGAAATATATTGATGTCCAGTCTGAGAGGGCTTTCTTGCCACAAGTGATGTTACTTTACCCATCAAATTTTAAACATAAAATAAAGATGATTTGAATATATTTAAAGTTCTTTGTTATACTTTCAATCATCAAAGCACTTTACTTCTAGTCTTGGAAAGATATTTAGAATTCCAGTCTTGTTTATGGATTAGAATCAAAACTTAGCATAGCTGCTTCTTTTGCAAATGTGGTCTGTATCAGATTAATAAAGCTAGGATATTTACAAGGTCAAGGCTTACCTGGGTGGAGTTTTCTGGCTATTCTTAATGAATATTCAAGGAATTATGGACTTCCTCCGGGTTGTGTCAATTTTAATGCTTCATAGAACTGACAAATCTCAAGTTGAAGTCTTTAAGAGTAGTGGTTCTATAATTTAAAAGAAGATATGCTTGTCTTTCTACCTCTAGAAAGTTTGCTTTGCAATATCATCATTACCATCATCGCCATCATCATCATCATCATCATCATCACCGTCATCACCATCATCAACAGTAGGAGCAATGTTATAAGTAGTAGCATGAATATCATTTAGCATCAACTACCAGTAGCATCGACTACCATTTATGAGGTATTTATCTATATTGAGCTCTGAGTTAAGAGCACTTTACAAATATCATTTTATTAAATCAAATAGTAACCTAATTGATACCCAATTGACTCACCTTTAAGTGAGTATGTTGAGACTTAGAGAGATTAAGTAATTTACCTGAAGTAACAGAACTGAGAATGAAGAAAGTGGGGGTTTGAATCTGGAAAATTAGTTTCCAAAATCTCAGAATTCACAGAGCATGTGTGCATGCTCAGTTATTAGAGTAAATAGCTTCCTTTCATGACACACTGTAAAGGAAACTTGTGGTTTCTATTTGAAATAAACATCAAATAGACACTTCTTATGATTGTTTGTATCTGAACTGAAATGCTTAAGGCCAACCTCATACATGAGTTGGGTGCTTTTCCAGAAAGGGGAAAGTGTAGGCTTAATCATTAACAATGTGAAGTGTGATCAAAATATATGGTGAATGTTAAAATTTTTAAAAAACACATTATAGTAAAAGAAACATTGCCCCACTCATAATATTTCTCCTTTCTTCAAACACACTATTCCATCATTCTTGTCACTTTCTAAAGCAGTTCTGAAAGTTTTCTTTCACGAATGACTTTACAAGGTGCAATTGAAACTACTGTGATTACTGTTGCCAAGTGCTTTTCAATGGAAAGACTGCTCATAAAAATATTATGGTGTATTCTCATCCATCTTATTCACCATATCTGGCACCATGTGAATTCTGACTCTTCCCTAAAGTCAAAATATTTACAAAAAACAAACCTTTTCAACTGATTCAGGACACGGAATTAGCCATGACAGCACAATTTCAGAAAGTGGCAAGAATGATGAGATAAATGTGTTCAAAGTGAGAGAGATTGATAGTTGTCTCAGTTACTTTTCTCTCGTTGCTGAGACAAAATAGTCAACACCCAAAATCAAGGAAGGTAAAGTTCATATAGCTCACAATTTGTAGAGGTTTTAGGCTATAATCAGCTGGTTCCACAGCAGGGTGGCATGGTAGAGAGGCAACAGTTCATGGTGCAGGAAGATACAAAAACAACAAGAGCAAAAAGGGGAAGGGCAAACCTCTTTTCTTCCCTTATATTGTATGCAGGATACCCTAGGGCAGGTGTAGCACTCACACCATCTCCTTGTCCTCCTCTTGCACAGACTCAGGACACTTCCAAAGTGAGTACTCAGTCCCCCTGCTGAGTCACTTATATTTCTAAACTTCTCAATACAGTGAACCAACTCCACAATATCACAGAGTGTAAGCAGCCACCCTAGGGCATGTCGTCTACACCCTAGGATGTAGAACTGCTGAGTTACTCAGTTAAGCTTCTAAACTTCTTAAACTGACATGATGTGTCAACATTAACATAGTAATGTATCTTTTACTTCAATAAATTTTTTAAAATGTAAATCTTTACTATATTTTTATCACATTTCACAAAAGATGCACATACACACATGGCAAAATAATCCCTCACTTTTCAGTGGTTGTAAACATGAACCAAGCAATACTTGTTCAGTCATCCATTGTGAGTACGAAGACCTTGCTTCACATGTGTCCAGTACTCTTGCAGGTTTGCATCCTGTGGTCACTGGAGCTCCTGCCAAGGAGCTATTCTAACTCCATGCTTAGGTGGAGCAATTCAACTCACATCATTGAACTAAGATGAAGTAGAGTCAGATCCAAACTCTGGTGTGTTTATTTTGAAGTCTATACCCTTCTCACTAGGATAAGAAAGTATCTTTAAGATGTAAGAAAGAAAAAAATCTATTCTTGATATAATGCACTTATATTTATTGCTTGAAGGAATTTTGCCTAACAGCCTCCTTCTGTAGTCTGAATTACTTTTAATCTTCTTTTATGGTTAAACTTAGAATTTGTTCTAAGTACTAGATAATAAAATTATGAATAGAAAACACATCTTGTTTACTCATCTTGTTCTGGAAATATAAAACTCTTTTTCCCAAATAGCATGGTTTCCTTTTGTTAAAAATCACAGATAAATTGAACTTACTATTAACCAACCCCTACAGCTCCTCCATTGTAGATATTGTGTTTTATTTTTAATTTACACTATGTCACATGGTTCCTGGCTTATGGTACATGTTCAAATATTTGGTGAATTTAATTTTAATGTTGTTAATTTTAAGATATCTGTGATGAAACACCTGGTTAGGATGAAAAATTAACTAAATATGAAATTATATTTTAACATTCTAACACTCAGGAGAAATTTGGGCAACTATTGCTATTATATTAGCAATACTGCCTGGTTTAGAGATTCTTGGCTCTGTTAAAAATGTGGACAAAAACACCAAAGTCATTTTGTTTCGTAAATGGCAAGAGAAATAAAAACAGGAGCAAGAGCTTATTTAGTTTGAAAATTGTATTGATCCTTATCTTCTCTTATAATATATTAACGTGGGCACTAAACTAACTTTCTCTCTGTCCAATTACAGAGAGGAGAAAGAGAAAATGTACATTTAGCCTTTCCACATTGAGGTTCTAGTTTGAGTTTCAAACTTCTTTACATTTACCATAGAAATTGCATTTCCACAGACAATTTGAAAGCATTTCACAAAAATTAATTACCTCAAAATGTGTTGCATTAAATATCTATTGCCTTTCTGACTACTTTAAAATTCTTTCAAGACACTTTCATTTATCTTTATAGCTCTCTTGTATAAAACAGTAAAATCTTGTGTTGCAGTTTTGAAACTGAAAACTTGCTGATGAAATCCCTGTTTCAGCATCAGCTGTATAAATATCTTAATTTGTATCTCAGAGACACTTGCTATGTTTTCAAATTTGTTTAATCAGAGGAAAAATATCATTCACTACAACAAAGAATATGAAAGCGAGAATCCATCTGTGTTCACTCAATTTATATTTTGCATTTGCAAAGGTCATTTACTTTTTCATGCTTCTATGCTGAGATAGGAATGACCTCAGTTTCTCTAGTGTTTTACTTTTTTGCTTTTTTCCCCATTTGAATGCACCCAGAAAATAGATGGCAACTTTCCCATGAAATCTAGGAGAACCTAGCGTTAGACCTTGGTTGGTTCAGTTAACATCAAGTACTGACTGCCCATGGCCGTGCCACTGATGGGTATGACAACCTCTTGGCAGGGAAAGCACATATACATGCACAGCACAGAAACCACAGTGCAGTGTGTAGTCTCACCATGGGAGAGGGGAGCCTAAGAGCTGTTCTCAGAGTTCTTGATGTGTGAATTATGTCCTCAGAAGAAAAGGGACAGCCATGGTAGGAGGCACGCTTACTTTACTGTGGAACTCTTACTGTGCAGGAATAAACAATGAAGCTTAGCCATGGCTCCTTTTTATGCTGTAACAGTGGCAAGATCCTCTATTATTTTCTAATTATTTTTTATTAATTAATGAATTTAAGTGGTAATTATGAGGGAAAAGCTGTGCCCATAAACATTATGATCTTGATTTGACTGGTAATTAAAACCAGGCTTCCACTGATGGGCTCTTGTTTGGTTGGTGATCGTTTTCTTTTACTGCTTTTTGAAATCTCTTCTGGATTTTGAAATCAGTATCAGGGAGATGGAAATGCATCAAAATGCCTTCAAGACTTCAAAATCTTAACATCATTCTTTGCAACACTTTAAAGAATCTTTATTTCTGTTTCCATTGACCAACAAAGGAGCATGTGCCCACGTTAAAAAAAAGAGAACTTTTTGCCAGCAATTTTTCTAATAAGGCAATTTCAACAGATCAGATGTCTGAACAAAGTGAATAATGTTCCCTGGGGAACTTTTGCTGAAGTGGCCACATTCCTGGACTTCTACTTTTCTCCTAGTGATTAAATTTTTACTTAAAAGTATGAGCTAAACCAAATGTGTAGTTTTGGAATTCACCAAATTACTTCCTCTGACTTCCTTATTTCTCAGTCAGTAATAATTTGATTATAATTGCATTTCATAATTGAGCAATATACAAATAGTATTTGGAGCAGACTTCTAACTCCCTAAGTATGCTTTCACCTGAAACACAAAACATTTGTTATATACACATCTTTCAACTTATTTGGTTTGAAAAATAAAATAATAAGTCAAATAAGCCTTACTTGGTTCAAATGGGAAATGCATTTCAAACTCCAGGGAGGGATGATAAAAGAGTGCAATTGTGATTAATAGTGCTCATTACCAAGTCACTCCTCTGACCAGCACAGTCTTCTGAAGGCCTTATTATTCCTTCTGTAAGACAGGGAAGAAAAGGGAGTGAAATGTGGAAAAGGCAAGTAGTTTAGTATATGTCTAAAGTTGGCTAAAACTTTATTATTTAGGTAACTTTTGGTGTCCCCTTTGGGCTTACAGTTCATACCTAGGACCAGACATACAGTAACTGAATTGTTTCAACTTATCCAAATAGCATTGAAATGGACTTAATTGTTGCAGGAGAGGAAAAGCCATGTGTCCCCAGAGACTATTAGTGTCATTTAAAAGGCTAAATGTATCATAAAACCTGTCTTTAGCAGAATAAAATTGTACAGACCAACATAATTTTCGTTAATGTTTTCCACATTTCTTGAAAAAGAAGAAAGAAAAAGAAAGAAAGAGACATAGAGAAAGCAGAGAGAGAGACAGAGACAGAGAGAGAGAGAGAGAGAGAGAGAGAGAGAGAGAAATATTGATTTGACCATGGAGTCTATTAGGTCACTGAATTATTAGGAGTATTTTATTTCTGTAGACCAAACAATTTTTTAAAAATAAAAAGACTTTGCAACAAAATACATGCTAGGTCAAGTTGAATTAAAAATAACCCCGTTCTAAAAGATCAGTTTAACCTATTATGTTTCTTTTATAAGGTGAAGCTTTAAACAAAGATGAAATGTAACTTACAGGATGAATAAGAGGCAAACCTTATCCATTTTGTGCCTTCAGAGTGGAAGTGAACTTTGCAGCTAGTCTCACTGGCTCTTTATTCCCACTTTATTTTTTTGTGTGGGGAAAATACCTCCCCACAGTACTTTTCCTATTGTCACACATGTTGTACCTGCTGAACGTGTGCTTTGCTTCTTTGGAGTAAAGTAAATAATTGTAGAGCTCTTCCCAAACAGAAAGAGGTAGAGAGGAAGCTTTTAAGTGTTGCTTTTATTCCATCAAAGAGACAAAGGGATATTTCTTTCCTCTAAAGAAGTTTAGAGAATAATGGAGGAAAAATCAAGAACAGAGACAAATAGTGAATCAAACCTCAATTGAAAGAACAAATCTTTCTATTTATCTGTCTCATCTTTTCACTGAGGTTGTATATCAACTATCAAGAAAGCTATTTCAAATAACTTTTGCTAACATAATTGTTATTTTATAAGTTTAGTTGCTATGGTAATGGATGATGTAATCATCTATTAACATCACAATCCATTAGTTTTTCATACCTAGCCAGCATACATATTATTTTCCTCTTTTTCTCTGCTAGTCCTCTATGATCTAGGAGGGAAAAAGAAAACAAAATAAAACTGTGTGTATATTGTTCAATTATTCTGGAAAGTTTCTGAATTGAGACATAATTACCCATGTGTAGGAGCTTTTCTATAACTGAAAAGTTTCAGATTTTCCTGCAACACCCACCATTATTACGCTATCCTCATTAAAACATGGGTGAATGGAAACAATTGTAATTTCTCCATTGTTCACTATTAAATGAATGGGCAGGATGCTTGGCTCCCGAAGATTAGGACAGTGTGCTAAATGCATGTGACAGACAGGTGACCCACTGAGCGGGTGGGCTGCCTGGAGGTACTGCTATCCAGTAGAGCAGGATTCTAAGACAGTGCCCTGTCCTCAGGGAAGAGCTGTCACCAGCTGCCATTCAAGAAATGCCATGACATCATGTCAGGCCAGCATGTTGAGACAAAGGTAATCCATGTTTTGTTTTGTTTTTTAATTTTTAATTTTTTAAATTTTTATTTTAAAGAGAATAAAATCAAGCAAAATAAAACAGAATAAAGTCAATTAAAACAAACAAGTGTAGGGCCGGGGATTTAGTTCAGTGGCATAAGTACCTGCCTGGCAGGCACAAGGTTGTGAGTTCGATCCTCAGTACCAAACAAAACAAAACAAAAACAAAAACAAAAAACAAACAAAGAAAGAACAAAAACCAGTGTAAGTGACACAGAACTTCAAAACAATATGAAATCAACAATGGTTAACATAATGTCTCTTGTTGTCTTCAGAACAGCTGCAGATACCTTCAGACATAGTAAAAATCAAACAAAACAGAACAGAATAGAACCAGTAAGAACAAAACAATGACTGCAATAAAGGACTTCAAAAAAAGACAATAGTAAATGCAAAATGGCTACCATAATATATCTTGCTATCTTTGAAATACCTGCCCAAGCCATCAGATATAACAAAATCAAACAAAACAAAACAGAGTAAAACCCAACCCAACGAAACAATGAAAATGATACAGGACTTCAAAACAAGATAATAGAGAAGTAACAATGGCCACCACCCTCAGAAGGAGAGCCCCCATGGATGCCACACTGTGCTGTTATCCTCCAACTAGATGATCAGACCACTGGCCCTAGACCTGCAAACTCAGTGAAACACCAAACACCACAAGCATCAAATTGCATTTCACCTCAATACGTGTGATGGAAGTCTGTGTTTCTCCAGATCAGTTGGTCGCTTACTGGAGAGGAGGGTTGACTCCTCTTGTTTCCCAGCCAGTACCAGAAGGGAGTGGGGTCTGGTTGCCCCCTGGTGGCCTGTGCTTGGCGCCAATTCACAGGGAGGGCTTGCTTCTTGGTGACTTCTTGTCCTCTTCCCCTGCAGTCTGCAAATGGTGCTGACTCATGGAAAAAGGCTGGGGTCTGCCCGTCCCCCTGGCGGCCCATGCATGGTGCTGATTCACAGGGAGGGCTTGCTTCTTGGTGACTTCTTTTTCTCTTCCCCCACAGTCTGAAAATGGCACTGACTCACAGGGAAAGGCTGGGGACTGACTCTCCCCTAGGGCCCCATGCATGGCACTGATTCGCAGGGAGGTCTTGCTTCTTTGTGACTTCTTAATCCATGGTTTGATAAGAGATGTACATTTTTCTTTTCCCAAATGGAGAGCATGCACAGTAATGCACGTCGTTGTGCAAAAGACCTACTCTCTCTTTTTAGAAGCAATGGCAGAGTACTGCACACAAAGCCAAAGGTGTGTTCACTCCTGGAAGCCAGGGATGTGGGTGCTTAGTGCACTGGCATTTACCATAAACCTAACTAATCTATTCCAAACTGAGATTTCTAGTCTCCACCCATGTGACACTGCAGCTACACGTGCATTGGCAGGCCAGGAATTCCATCACCTCTTGTCTTGATTTATGCTTTTCCTTAGCCCATAGCTGCTTGTTTTTGTTCCCCACCTATTAACTCCTGGTTTATCTTCTCATATCTGTCTCAGATCTACCTTTTCCATTAGGAATTTTTATTTTTTAGCAGAATTAATACTTCTGTCTTCTAAGTACACTTTCTGCTTATATTACTTGATTTTTTCGAATCAGATTTTCATCTTTTAGCATGAGAAAATAATATCCCTCTCCCTTTCTTTTTCCTTCTTACTTTATCTCTTGGCTGTAAGTCTCCAAAACATGAGGACCAGGTCTCATTCATCTTCTTAGCTTCAAGAGGTTCCAGCACAGTATTTGAGACCTATTGCAAGGTTTTTCATTTGTGAAAGCAGGAATCCAGCTCAAACTCTAGTCCATATTCTGTGTATGTATATTTACAACTGTTAATATACTAACATTTACACACAGTGTGTGATGTTATAGTCTCTTCAGCATATCTATTCCCATATCCTGTGTACCAACCCCTAAACCCATTACCTGTTTTTATTTCCCATTATCTGGGAAACAGATGTTTTTCAAATTGAAGGATTTAAACGTATACTGGCCCTGAATGAAGTCACTTTCTTTGCCAGTTTAGAGAGAGACCCAGATTCCACTATTCCCCACACTCTTGTATATTTTCCTTGATATATATCAGGGAAAGGACTTCTGAAAGCTTCTGAAAAACACATAATAAATTTGGTGCTTCTCTTTTCTCATGGTTTTGTGTTATATTTAGAAATATGATAGTTCTGTTTCATTTTTGTATTCCCATAAGCATGGATATAAGTAGTGAGTAAATATTTATTGAATACAAGAAGAATGGCATAAAGAAAGGAAAGAAGGAAGAGGGGAGGAGAGAAAGAAAGGGAAGGAAGAAATAATTTTTTCTTTAATTGTGCATCAGGTACAGAGTTTCTTCTCCTGTTTTTTTAATACCCACTGAATGGCTTTGTGTTCCAAGTTTCAGTGTGGGTTTTGATGAAGTCATGAGATAATTATTAAAAACTCAAAGGATTCATATTTCCTAAAGAAACAATTTTAATTATGACCACACACTGTTGTGGGAAGACACAATAACTTTCCTTTTTAGCTCATTAATTTTCAAGCATTTCAGTACTAATCATACATGGAAGTAACACCCAACCTGTGTTTCCTGAGTCATTTCCCTTGTGATGTTTTCTTCATAGATGGTGGTTAGGTGGTCCTCTGCTTTCCAGTTGCTTGAAATTAAAACACAGTCAGATGCCTACTAATTTCAGATTTAGATACTCTGGGTTAGGACAGAGATGGCTGTGGAGTTGTTAGGAGGTATGTGTTACATTTGTTGTACCAGTATCAACTGGTCCTTCATAGAGCAGAAGGTCAAGGTTGATCCTGCAGGGGGCAGCTGTCTTTTTGGATGGCAAAGTAATGCTGGAAAGTCTTTATTTTGGACAACTCCAGATCATGTAATTGGTCCCTTAGTCTATTTTGAGGTGACCAAGGCATTGAGAGTATTTTGTAGCTATGCATTCATCATTTGGTATCCCCAGTACATGATGTCTGTCAGATAAGAGAATCATCATTTAATGAATTAACATGATACACTTTTCTCCTGAAAAACACTTTACAGTTTGCAAAAGGCTGTCTTAGATTCCTGAATTTAGACTTCAGAATCCACAAGGTGAGATATTAATTATTCTACTTATTTCATAGATGAAGAAAGAAAATTGATTTGATGTTCTATCCAAAGTCTTTTGGTGGTTCCCAAAGTTTGAACTTCAAATCAGGTCATCAGACTTTATGGTTGCTTTTTCAATGTATCTCATAATTCAATCAGATGAAATGAACCATCTTGGACAATTTAGATGATACATTTTCAAATGATTCCATTACCTCATTGACATTCATGTTTGTATAATAATTTGTTCCTTACTCCAGAACGATGGCCTGAAGAAAACTGTTGTCAGTATTTTAACTGAAACAGACAATAAATGGGGCTGTACTTTCTTCCTCATCTCACTGAGGTCTTCGACAACATGGGTAATTCAGTAATGGCTGTTTGGTGAGGATATGGATATCAACTGTCCATCCATTTCAATCACAGTCTTTCTCATTGAAAAGTTTGGTTTGTCTCTATTGAGCATCTCTCCATACGTCCCTTCAACTAGACTGAAAAGTGTTACCTTTATTTATTTCATAATGGTTTATATTCCGAAGTGTGATTTAGTGAATTGATGTCATAATCAGCTATTTCATTCGAAAGGATTTTTAGAATAATACCTCCAACAAATTGGCACATTAGCATGGATAGATAACTCAAAAGTTCCTTTCTTTCTGATTCCAAGAGGATTTTGCAAACTCATCTAGACCAACTTTCCTTTCAGTCCAGCATGTATCTGGAAACAACCTATATTGGTTTGTTTTTAACAAGATTTGGTAGGTTAATATTATACCCATAAAGGGATAATTAGACAAAAATGTGTTTGAAACCTTATTCTCCAAGAATTAAATATAAATGGTCAAAAACGTCTAATAATTGGGATCCCCATCTGTGTTAGAATAGTCAATTTCAATGTTAAAATTATTTAATAATTCTCTTTTAGCCTCAACTAGTATTTCCTTTAGCATTAACAAATTAAAAATTTTTGGAGTAACGTATTCATTATACATATCAATGAGGTTTACTGTGACATTTCAGCACACACTGATCAACAATGAGCGTATTTTCTTAGTTATAAAAGTATACTTTGAGAAAAATTAAAGGTATATAAAAATATGAAGATATCAATAAAAAGTGTTCAAGAATCTTAAAAGCTATTAGAGAAAAGAAACAGGTCACTTATAAAGGAAAGTCCATTAGAATAAGACTTGTCAATACAAACCCTCAAGGCAAGAAGAGATTACAGTGAAGAATTTAAAGTCCTGAAAGAAAACAACTTCCAACCCAGAGGAATGTGCCCTGCAAAACTATCTTTACAAGTAATGAAGAAGTAAGATACTTCCATGACAAAGAACAATTGAAGAAATTCATGACCACCAACCAGCACTACAAAGGGTATTAAAAGATATTCCAGACAGAGACAAAAATGATCAAAATTCCAAGAATGACAACAGAAAGAAACCACCAAGCAGGGCAAGAAATTAAACAGAGGGGAGAAAAAAAAATAAACAGAGGGGAGAAGTGAGGAACCAATAACAGAAAAATAACATGACAAACACAAGCCAATACATATCAGTTATAACCATCAATGCAAATAGCCTCAATTTATCAATCAAAAGAAACAAATTGGCAGGATGGATCAAGAAATAAGATCCAACAATAGGCTGTATAAAAGAAACATTTAATTCAAAAAGAAATTCATAGACTAAAAGTCAAAGGTTGGAAAACAATGCAACAGGAACCCAGAAAAAAGCACAGGTAGCTATTCTGTTTCCAGACAATGTGAACTTCAAGAATGAGCAAAAGAGATGAAGAAGGTCACTACATACACATTAGGGGAAAAATTCAAGAGGAAGAACAATCATATGTGTGTGTGTGTGTATGTGTGTGTGTGTATGCACCAAATACGAGAACACCCAACTATATAAGACAAATATTAACAGACATAAAAAAAATATAAGCAGTAACACAGTTGTAATGGGGGATTTTAATATTCCATTGTCATAAAGAGACAGGTCAAGAAAACAAAAAATCAGCAAAGAAATAACAGAACTGAATCAAATCTGTGAACAAATGGACTTAGTAAATGATTACCGAGTGTTCCACCCAATGACATCAGTATACATATTCTTTTCATCTGCACAAGGGATGCTTTGTAAAACAGACCATATACTAGCTCATAGAACATGCTCAAATAAATGCAAAGGAATTGAAATTATCACATGCATATTATCTGACCATAATGCAATGGAATTGAAAATTAATGTCAACAGAAACTCCAAAAGTTTCATAAACACATGGGAATTAAATAACACCCTCCTAAATAATCAGTGGGTCACAGATGAAATTAAAGAAGAAATTAAACAATATCTACAACCAAACAAAAATGCAAATACAACTTATGGAAACTTGTAGGATGCAATGAAAGCAGTCCCAAGAAGGAAATTTATAGCAGTGAATTTCCACATCAGGAAAACAGAACAAGCACAAATAAACAATCAAATGCTACACATGAAGCTTCTAGAAAAAGAAGAGCAAGTCAACCTCAAAGCCCATAAAAGGGAGAAAACTGTAATGATCAGAGCAGAACTTAACACAATTGAGATTAAGGAAATAATACGAAGAATTAATGAATGGAAGTTAGTTATTTGAAAGAATAAACAAAATCAATAAACCCTTATCAAACTTATCAAAAAAAGGAAAGAAAAAAACTCAGATTCATGAAATAAGGAATGAGAAGGGTGAAATCACAATAGATTCTGAGAACATTTAGAAGATCATCAATACTTTGAAAATCTTTACTCACATAAGCTAGAAAATACAGAAGAAATGGACAGATTCTTAGAAATATATGAATTACCAAAATTGAATCAGGAAGATATAAAATATTGAATAACCCAAATCAGTTACTAAAATTGAAAACATAATTAAAAACTTACCAACAAAGAAAAGCCCTGGTTCTGATAGATTCACGACTGAATTATGTAAGATACTTAGAGAAGCTTTAACACCAATACTCCTCAAATCCTTTCATGAAATTGAAAGAGAAGCAATTCTCCCTAACTCATTCCTGGATGCAAGTATTACTCTGATACCAAAACCAGAGAAAGACCCAACCACAAAGGAGAACTACAGGCCAGTCTCCCTAATGAACATACAAAAAATCTCAATAAGATACTAACAAACAGAATGCAGCAAATGATCAAGAAGATTATACACCATGATCAAGTGGGATTTATCCCTGTAATGTAGAAATGGTTCAACATACACAAATCAATAAACATAATACACATCAGCAGAGCAAAAGACAAAAATCACATGATCATCTCAATAGGTGCAGAAAAACTTTTGATAAAGTTCAATACTCATTTGTGATAAAAGCCCTACAGAAAATTGGAATAGATGATTTTTACTTCAATCTGATAAAAGCCATCTATAACAAACCCACAGCTGCATCACACAAAATGGACAAAAACTGAAAGCTTTCAATCTAAAATCAGGAACAATACAAGGATGTCCACTATCACCACTTCTATTCAGCATTGTTCTGGAAACATTAGCCAGAGCAATTAGAAAAGAGAGAGAAATAAAAGAAACAAGAATTGAAAAGGGAGAAGTTAAATTTTCATTATTTGCAGATGACATGATACTCTACATAGAAGACTCCACCAAAAGACTGTTAGAATTAATGAACAAATTCAGTAGCATAGCTGGATACAAAGTCGACACTCAAAAATCAATAGCATTCCTGTACATAAACCACAAGCTCACTGAGAGAGAAATGAGGGAAACTACGTCCTTCACTATAGCATTTAAATAAATAAAACACTTAGAAATCAATCTTACAAAGGAAATCTATGCATTCAAAATTGCAGCGCTCTTAAAAAGAGAGATCAAAGAGGATATCAGAAAATGGAAAGATATCCCTTACTCATGGATAGGAAGAACCAATATTGTGAAAATGGCCATACTCCCAAAACTGTTGTACAGACTTAATGCAATCCCAATCAAAATACCATTTGTGTACCTCACAGGTCTAGAGAAAACATTCTTCAAATTTAACTGGAAACAGAGGAGACCTAAAATAGCAAAGGCAATCCTGGGCAACAAAGTCAAGGCAGGAGGCATCATAATTCCACACTTGAAATTATACTACAAAGCTACTGTGATAAAATCAGCATAGTACTGGGAAAAATAAAACAGATCTTAGGACCAATAAAACAGATTAGAAGAAGCAGATGCAGCTGCAAACACATTCAGTCACGTTATCTCTGACAGAGGTGCAAAACACGTCCACTGGAAGAAAGATAGCCAATTTAATAAATGGTGCTGGAAAAACTGGCTTTTCACATGCCAAAGTCTAAAACTACACCCATATGTATCACCATGCAGTAAAGTAAAAAATGGATCAAAGATCTAAATATTAAAACAGAAATACTAAATCTACTTGGAGAGAAAGTAGGTAGAAATCTTGAAGACAAAGGAGAAGGCAGAGAGTTCATGAATAAGAACCAAACTGCACGAGAAACACTGAAGAATCAACAACTGGGATCTCACCTGATTAAAAAGTTTTTTCACATCAAAAGAAATCACCAACAGAATGAAAAGACAACCACAGAATGGGAAAAATTTTAGCCAACTGTCCCTCAGGCAAAGGACTTCTACATAGAACATATAAAGAATTGAAAAAACTCACATCCCCCCAAATTCAAAGACCCAATCCAAAGATGGGCATCTGAGATGAACACACAGTTCTCAGATGAAGAAATACAAAGGGCAAATAAATATATGAAAAAATGTTCATTATCATTGGTCATTCAAGAAATGCAAATTAAAACAACACTGAGATTCCGTCTCACCCCAGGCTATCATCAAGAAATCAACCAATAACAAATGCTGGTGGGACTATGGGGAAAAATATCCTTCTCCATGGTTGATGGGAGTGGAGACTGATACAACCATTGTGGAAATCAGTGTGGAGATTTCTTTAAAAACTAGAATTAGAGGTCCATTCATTGCAGCTGTTCCCCTTCTGGGTATTTTCCAAGGTGAATTAAAAACATCATACCACAGTGATATATGTGCACCCATGTTTATAGGAGCACAATTTATAATTGAAAAATCTTGGAAATAACCCAAATGTCTACCAACTGGGGAATGGATTCAAAAGATGTGATATTTTTGTATACTGTAGTACTACTCAGCTTAAAAAGGAGAAACTCAAGGTTTTTATAGGGAAATGGATACAACCAGAGTCCATACTCATAAGTGAAATAAACCATACCCACATGTATAAACATCATATTGTATCCCTAGTGTAAGAAACTGAAAGCAAATTTGATCCAAAGAGTACAACAGACATTGTGAAAGGGAAGGAAATTGCTCGAAGGGAAAGAATAAGTTGGATGGGTGAAAGGATAAAAGAAGGAAGGGAAAAGGAAAAAGTTATATATATGTATACAAAAGATAGCTAAGGTAAGTATCCTACTGAGTTCTCTTCATTGAAGAGAGCAGTTTGTACTTACATTGTTTGACCAATTATGCATGCCTATGTCTTATAATCTGGGCAACTACTTTAAAATAACAATACACAATATATTGACCATTATCAATTTCCTATTATCTTGTTTTTGAAATTCTGTATCTTTGTTTTTATTGGTTTTTCTCTTTAAAATAAAATAAAAATTAAAAAATAAAATAAAAAGTGTTCATAATATGTGACTTTTAAAAGATTCATTAAATTCTTTGAGTTTGTTTTCCTCATTTTATTTTCTTGACTTAATTGAGATTTTCTTCTCTAGGAAATCTTGTATTAATGTATCATAAGAATGGACTTTTTGTTGATTTTTAAATTTTTATTATGATAAATATAACTAAAAACATACTACCGGCCAGGGAGAAGCAGCCAGGAAGCCGAGTGGCCTCCCTGTGCGCTGGTGAAGGCCCCAACGGCCGGGCGGGGAGAAGCAGCCAGGAAGTGCCCTCTGCCTCCTGCCCACCACCTGTGGGCAGCCGGACGTGACACGGGCTGAGATGATGATAACTGAGGTAACCGAAGTAGGGAAGCAGCCTGACATTTACGCTGTTTGATTGACTTCGCAGTCCTGGGACTGGTGGTCTGGGTAACTATTCAGAGGATGACAGTATGCAATATAGTAACGATTATGGATTTCCTACTGTCCTATTACTGTTTTCTTTTGCTTCATTTTACTGTTCTGTTTTACTCCCTTTAAAATAAAAAAATACCCATCACTTGTTTTACATTTACTCATATTAATATATTTAATCTATAAATATGTCTATAAAATGATATATTTATGTAATTAGGGGAATATATTTATAAAACATTCTCTACTCATAAAATTATTTTCCATATGTTACTTGCCTGAGAAGGCAACATTAAAATCTTATTCATGATATTTATGTGTATATATATATATATATATTAGGTACATATTTATGTATTTATGTATATAATGCCTTATACTTAGTGTAATCAAATTTAGCAATTCTTTTCTTTGTGGTTTTCTTCATTACTTTTAAGCATAAAATTTTGTTTCCTAATACATAAAATTTTTAGTATATATTTTGGTTATCGGTCTATAAGTGGAATTACCAACTCAAAAGGCAGGAAATTTGTGTTAAAGTTTATAGTGATATATTTTATCTTGAGTGGTTTCACCAATTCACTCTTCACAGAGTGTGGGGTTTCAGATCTCATTCTACTGATGTCAACATTAAGTATGGTAATTTTAAGTTATTTGTCATTTTACTGTATTTCTAAAATTGATACATCTTTGTCACATAAAGTTTGTGGACAAAAACAATAAATATAAATAAAACATAGGAATCATCACCATTACCCAATTTAAGGATGCATACTAACTGTTCTTTACCACTGTATCACTTTCCTCTTTGTCTCTAAAATCTTGTGCTACAAGAAAATTTTTATTCTTCCTGTGTTCTCTAGCATTCCACAGGAGCAAGTCCTCATGTTACATGGTGTGTGTGCATGTCATTTTTGATGGTTGGCACAGCCAACCAGTATGGTCCACATGTAACTAGTTTTTCTACTTTCAGCATAGGTAGGACTTCCAACTTTTCAATTTTAAGAAGAGATGCTTTCACAAATACCCTTGAAAATACACATTTAAAAGAATATTTTTTTATTTGCTAAGGAATATTCCTACAACTGAAATGTTGAGATAAAAGCATGTGAATTATATATTCATTTCTATTGCCAAATTAATCATGTGCAAAGTGAGAAGATTGTATCATTGAATTTGCTTTTCATTTTTTAAATTTTGATTTTAAGTATGATTAGGTATTTTTCATAGTTATTAAATATTTTTATATCATTGTTTAGCAATAATTTTCCTTGTTATTAGCTACTTCTTTAAACTTATTGTATATTACTATCCATTAATGTTTGAAGATTTTTTTCCACTTGTTATTTTATTAAAAAGGAAAAATTAAAAATTTAGGTATAGCATTATGAATATAAAGACATTTTATATTTTTTTATCATCAAATGTAGATAATTTTCTTCATGGCGTCTTTCACTAATTTTTTTGGAGGAAAATTTATTTTCAGAGCAGAGATGATGCAAATATTTTTATCTCTACAGCATGTTCTTCAGTGTTTTATAATATAGTTTTCTTGTTTCAGTTTATGATTTGATCTATTTAGAATTTACCCTGGGATATATCATTAAGGGAAAATGTTTCTATACTTTTCCCTCAGCTTGCCAATCATTGATCAAAAATCTTTCTTTTTCCCACTTTTTTGTATTGTCATTGTCAAATATAAAATTCTCATACATACATACTTATGTTTTTGAGCTACTTTTTCTGTTTCATTGATCTGGCTTTAAAAAGTTTTTGAATTTAGGTCAATAACATATAAGGAATGAAACTTTTGTTAGAATTGAAGACATATTTAAAAAATCATAGCCTAATTAAAAACCAAAGGCAGCTGCCCTCGGATGGGAGCGCTGCAGGCAGCTGTGCGCAGACTCACCTGACAGGGAAGGGTTCGGAGATGAGCGCCGGAAGGTCAGCCAGAGTGCATCCCCAGACACGGGCGGCAGAAGGGGACAAGGCGCTGGGGGTCAGAGTTAAGGCCGAGAAACCCAGGACAACACCAGGGACCTCAGACCCGGAAGTGACGGGAAGCCAGAGACTGCGAGGGCTCGCCTCTTGCTTTTCTGCAGTGGTGTGTGCACTGAGCCCCAGTTGTAAACAGTTTCCGGTGTTTTTAGGAGACAAAGACAAGATCCGCTTAGCTTTCAGGTATTTGGCAAACAGATGGGCGCGTGTGAGATAACGTACCTCGTGTCTCCTCCCTAGCCACTGAGGGGCATTCTCTGGCCTACTGACCCTGAGCAGATGTTTTTGTTCCATTTGACGCCCCAGGAGACGCTAACATCGCAGTCTTACTTACTTTTCAGATACTTCCTAATTTTCAGGAATGATCCCACCCGCAGAATTTTCCTGGAGGGTCTTACCTTGTGGAAAGCCTGCACGGAGTCTGAATTTCAAAAATGTTTTCCAGCTGTATTTCTAGCTCCCAAGGGCTTCAGGCCTCACAGAGTTGCCCCTTGGAAGACAATGCCAGGGTCCAAACGGATAGCATCTGCCAGGTCTGTGGATACATTGCTGCTGTCACCTTGGTTACCCGAAAGGCTTCCAAGGAGATCCACAGGTCCTGTTGTGCTGCCTGCTAGGCTCGCGCGCTCTCTGTGACGGGGCTGACTGCTGTGCGAGGCTCCTACAAGTTTCCTTCCAGGCGTGTGGGCAGGCGACAGTGTCTGTATCCGCAGGTGGGACAGTGTTCTCTCCCTCTGCCTGGTGCCAGCGGGGTTCCCCATAGGAGCCTCTGGGTTCCACTGGTCCTCAGTAGGACAGCCTCAGCTAACTCCAAAGGGCACAGAATGAGACCAGGAAGTCGCCCTCACCTGTTTGAGGTCTCACAGTAACAACATTTTTGATAACTATGCCCTTTGTTTTTATTAAATAACAATTATTAAACATTTTCAGGTTTATATTTTTAATTTATATTAAATTGTTTATATTATTTAAAATTGAGCCACCTTATTTAATTAAATGGGAAAAATAAACAAGAGAATAAACTTTTCCAAGCCTAAATTGTGATGAATTTGGAGTGCCTTAAACCAGTGCCATTTCTTAAGAGCCCAAAGAAACTCCCAGTGCACAGCAATTGAGGTCCCAAAGCAGGTGATCTAAGCCAGAACAGAAAACATTTCATGCTGTTTGACACATGTTATAAAGTGAATTTCCTAAGTTCAATTTGTGCATGGATTACATCACCTATTGAAGAGTGCTCCATAATTTTACAGTTGGTCTTGCATCTCTGACCAGGTAGTGGCATTTGTGAGGAGTAAATCCCAAATCCATACAGCCAAAACAACTGTGGTTTTGTAAGTTGGCCTGCCTTGCAACTTCGATTCTTGATTACGAATGATATTATGTGTATTTCTAATTTAGTCTACCACTGAATAAGATTCTATGCTTCTAGAAATTTTGTTGATGTGTCTTCTACTTTGTTATCAGCTGTCCAAGTCAAAAACCACTTTCAGATCCATTGCCTTTTACAATGAAACCAGTTGCTCAACTCATTGGATTCACTAAGAAGAGTATGTCATCTTATGAGAAATAAGAAAGTTTTTTCACCACTTTTGCCCTGCTGCTTTTGAAAAACATTACTTAATATCTGAAATGTTGTTTCCCCTTATGACTTGGCTATTGTTTCAGCCTCAATAATACAAAATATCATTGTAGAATTTATTTTTCCTTTTTTATTATTTTATTTTATTTTAGTGTTTCATCTATCATTGTGCTGGTTAATCCACAAATTTGCTCTCTTTTCTACTAGCATTTCATGTTTCATCTGTATAATGTGTTTTCAGTCCTGATCTGCCCATCCACCTAAATCATGTTTTATTTCTGTCCCGGAAGGCCTTATGGTAATTAAATAATGGTGTTTCTTCTAATATTTCTAGGAACACTTTATTATTTTATACTAGACATATTGGAGGCTGTGAATTGAAATGGACTTCAGGCAATTGCTTACTTTCAATATTGGTCTGTCATTAGGTTATGTCTGAAGGACAAAATCAAGCATATTCTGTTTTCTGATATAGTAAATGTAATTGAAGTTAAGAACATCAGCTTGTTCATGAAGGCAATGTTATGCATCCTGAGAGAATATCTGGATTCTTTCCCCCCATTAGCAAAAAAAGGGAGCAGTTACCAATCACATAAGGATACGTGAGAAGTGAAACTAAGCTTTTTGCTTGAAAAGACTAAAGGCAGACTGACATTTACACTTGCGACAGTCTAGCATTCAGTAATCCACCTTGTTATCCACAAGGCTTCCTGTTCCAAGGCCCCAGGGGGTGCATGACAGTGCACTGAACTCTGTATCCACTATGTTCTCTCCTATATATGCATACATATGATAAAGATTAACTTATAAACTACACACCAAAGTAAAATAGTACCCCCAACTCAGAATGCTTTCTAATGTAATGAGCTGTTTAAAACTTATTTATATCTGGGACTTTCCATTTAATATTTTTGCACTGAAGTCAATCTTTGGTAACTAGAGGGATTTCTGTATTGATCTTCAGATTTGAGGATTGTGGTTCGATTCAGAACAAAGCTCAGAGTTCCTGGGTGTGGCAGGCAGTGTGTATGGAACTGGCAGTGTGGTCCGGAGACAGTGCCATTTTCAAGCCCTGGTCTCCTTCAGCTTCTCATACTCAGGTTTCCTCATTCATTAAATGGGGTTAAGATTGCTTCTGCCGACAGTTTTGAGGCTGAAATGAGATGATGTCTGACTAGCTCATGGTACACACCAAATTTAAAAAAAAATAGTTTCTTTTCTCTCGAACCACATACTTCATGCAAAGGTAGTTTAAAATTGTGGTATTTTACTATAGTTTTTAAATGTTTGTTATAGCTGCAATTCCTTCAGTGTTAATACCTGGATTTTAATATTTCTAATGATAAAGGTCCCTACTGAGTTGATTAATTCACACAATAACACACATGTGCTGTGTAGTTAACGTGTGAAATTAACATTCAACACTGTAAAGCTAGTTTAAGATATATACTTTTGATTTTGATTTTTTGGGATCAGATAAGTCTATGTTCTTGAAAACATGTCAGTATTGAATTAAGACAGAGAGACAGAAACTCCAGAAACAGAGATATGGAGAATAAAAGTCCACCTGAGGTCAGTTTCTGTATATTGTGCAAAATACTAATCAAAGAAGAAAACTAGATGTTCTCCGAAGTCATTAACCTAGGATCTAATACATTGTTTTAGGGAATACTCCAAAAAATTTGTAAGCTTCATTTTCTTAGGCAGAACTATGTATGCTAATTTTCTCCACTAATGTTGCTAGAGGCCTCATGTAAATACAATATACAATTAAATGATATTTTAGAAAATGTGATTCATAAAATAGACATTGATGTACAAATGCAGCTGTAGGTGTTAATTGCTGCAGTAAGAAACACAACCTATTTGGCAAATTAACTTCTTTTTTCCTACATCTGTGTGCTTTAAATTTTGAGATTTTGTTTATTTTTGTCATGTTGGGAATTGAATTCAGAACCTTTCCGCTGAGATACATTTGTTTCCAGCCCTTTAAAATTTTTCGTTTTTAAATTTTGAGACAGGGTAACCCCAAATCACAAAGTTTCTCAGACTAGGCTTGAATTTTTTTTAGTTAATTAATTTTATTGGTACATTTTAGATATGTATAGTAATTATATTCATCATAGAGAATTTGTACCTGTACATGATGTATCTTGATTCTTCTTTTTCTCTCATTCCTCCCTCCCTTCAACCCATCTTCCCCTCCTTATTTACAAAAAAAAACCCTCTTTCCCTCCTTATTTACAAAATCTTTGTATCAATTTTTCTTTCTTTTCTCATTTTTTCCCTTTCTTCCTTTTCCCCTCTGCCCTCCCATCTGAACACTTTCTTCCTATTTCTCAAAATCTATTGTACTTTTGGTCCTTATTTTATATTTTTGAATTCTTGCAGTATTTACACTGTTTATTTTACTTGATACGGTCTCCATTTACCTAGAAATGTCTCAAGTTTATCTTCCTTTATGGCTGAGTACTACTCCACTGCATAAAAAAACCCCCACATTTTCTTTATCCATTCATCAGTCGGTGGGCATTTGGGATGTTTCCAAGATTTGGCTATTACAAATTGCACTGCTATAAACATGGATGTGCATATATCACTCTGGTATGATATTTTTAACTCTTTTGGGAAGATATCAAGAAGCAGAATATCTGGGTCAAATGGAACCTCTAGTTTTAGCTTTTTGAGGAATCTCCATGCTGATTTTCACAGTGGTTACACCAATCTACACTATCGCCAATAGTGGACAAGTGCTCCTTTTCCTCCACAGCTCCACCAGCATTTGTTATTAGTTGATTTCTTGGCAAGAGCCATTTTAATGGAGAGATTCCTAGATACATATGTTACCAAAGCTGAATCAAGAAGATATAGCAATTCTAAATAACTCAGTATCAGTAAGTGAAATAGAAGGTGTAATTAAAAAATCTACCAAAAAAGAAAAATCCAGGTTCTGCTGAATTCAGTGCTGAATTCTACAAGAAATTTAGAGAAGATTTAGTGCCACTACTCCTCAAACTCTTTAATGAAATTGAAAGGGAAGCAATACTCCCAAACTCATTCCTGGAAGCAAGCATTACCCCAATACCAAAACCAGAGAAGGATCCAATAATAAAAAAAAATAACTACAGGCCAATCTCCCTAATGAACATACACACAAAAATTCTCAATAAGATACAGGCAAACAGAATGTAACAAATCATCACAAAGATTATATATCATAACCAAGTAGGGTTCATCTTAGGAATGCAGGAATGGTTCAACATTTGCAAATCTCTAAATGTAATACACCATGTCATCAGAGCCAAGGACAAAAATCACATGATCATCTCAATAGATGCAGAAAAAGCTTTTGATAAAGTCTAATATCGATTCATGACAAAAACCCCAAAGAAAATTGGAATAGATAATATTTATTTTAATTGGCTAAAAGATAACTATGACAAACCAACATCTAACATCATAGTAAATGGACAAAAGCTCAAAGCTTTCACTCTTAAAATCAGGAGCAAGACAGGGATATTCACTATCACCATTTCTATTCAATATAGTTCTGAAAACATTAGCCAGAGCAATTAGATGAGAGAAAAAAATAAAAGGAATAAAGATAAGAAAGGAAGAAGTTAAATATCATTATTTGCAGATGATATGATATTCTACATAGGAGACCCCAAAAATGCCACCAAAAAGACTTCTAGATTTAATAACCTAATTTAGTTGCATAGCTGGATACAAAGTCAAGACTCAAAAATCAGTCACATTCCTGTACACAAATAACAAACTCATTGAGCGAGAAATTAGGGAAACCACATCTTTCATAACAGAATTCAAAAAATGAAATACTTTGGAATCAATTTAACAATAGAAGTAAAAGACCTTTGCACTGAAAACTGAGTACTCTGAAATAGGTTTGAACTTGCTATCCTACTGCCTCAGCCATCCAAGGTGCTGGAATTACAGGCATGCCGAATTACAGCCAGCTTTGAGTGTTACTTTTATATGTTGTAAGAGGGCAAGTTCTGCTGAATATTTGTGAAGTAAATTGTGATTTACCAGTCAATGATATGTAAATAAGTTTAGAATATTCAAGAGTAAGTAAAAGCAACAGTTATCATAACGTAAGTCTTTAACAAAATGTTGAAATTTTTGCCTAGAGTTTGACCAATCCAGATGGTACTAAAGAGGTCGTAGTTGTCCTCACAGCCTTCTGCACTTGAGAGACATGTTCTTGGGAAACATATTCTTTCCCTTCCTTTCTGGAGATTTATATTAGCTCATCCACTGGATCTGAAGTAAAATAGCAAGTTATTATAGTACCAATTACACAATAGGATCAAAGTATTCAGTTACACATGTCCCTTTATGATATAAGTGATATTAAAATAAAGGATTCATTCTGGAATATTCACTATGTTCTTAGTTCATAAATTATTATCTTTCTTAGTTCTAATTTGAAGTGAAGCATTAATAATAATACTGCACAGCAAATGCACATCACCTTACACTTTCAGCATACTCAACCTCAATGATTATTGATTGGTTAATCTCCCACCAGCCCAGCATTATCCTTTCTTTGCACAGACCCAGAGGTTAAGTGCTCTGCCCAAGGACCCAGACATTCAAATTATACTTGAACTTAGAGCTCGATTTTCTGTGTTTGTTGTGGACGGAGAACTCATCTACTTGATATTAATAGATTAAAATATGGCAGAGGAAAATGAATCAAAACAGATCTGTAACTGCTTAATGACAAAACAATAAATATTTAAAGTTGGTTTTCTGTGGTAGCCTGTCTTAGAGCTTTTATAAGAAAATAATGATTCATTTTGTAAAATTACAGTAATTTTAAAACGATTAGAAAGTTAAACAGGGTTGCTAGTAGAAAGGTCAACTTGAGGAAGAGTGACTTGCTTTCTCTTTAATAACAGGGTTAGCTGAAAGTTGGGCTAGTATGCTGGGAGCACTTCTGGTGATTTTCGAGGTACTTTTTGATAGTCTACTGACACCAAGAAAGCTTCAGGAAGTGAGAGGGCTGACTGTCAGGCCCCAGGGTGGTGAGATTACTAATTCAGGGCGTGAGGTTAGTGCACTGCCTCCCCGGCGTTTGCCCGTGATGTTGCTCCTGCAGGTGGAGACCCCGTGGGGCCTTCTGGGTGCCGCAGGGTGACTCCTGGGGCCTGCAGTGTCGCTCTGACCTTTCTTATCTCTTGCTGCTATGTTCCTGCATGCCAGTCTGTGGATGGTTGTCTAGTGCTTATGTATTCCAAAACTTGTTCTAAGGCTTGGGACATGTGGAAGAACAACCATACAATGTTTGTGAATCTCAAAGCCTACTTTTAAGTATTTGTCCATCTGTGATTCTATTCTTCTTGGGAGGTGAGTGAAAGGGATCCTGTGATACAGTATCTAAAAAATGTTTGGATTTTAGTTCCATTATTATTAGAATATAATTGGGACTACAGAAGGATGATTTAATACAAACATAAAGGAAAAGCTTCATCATCTACCTTTTACTATTACACCTTTTCTTCTCCCTTTAAAAATGTCAACCTTTTTCTTTTTAAACTGTATTAATAAGGTGGCATGAAATAAATAAAATGTTGGGGAAAAACAACATCAGGGCAATGAAGTGGGAAAGAAGAAATTTTGAAGTAGGGTAAGATTTTGTGTGTTGCCCTCTTTTTTTGGGTAAAGGTAAGCAGGGGAGGGCATCAGAAGCTAAGGAAAATAATACTAATCTTTAAGTGAGCAAACCCCAGTAACTGACAAATTTTGGAACATATGCCCTTCTAGCAAAAGGTTTTGAAAGAGCCTACTCAATATTTAAAACCTTGGACATCATGAAATAGCACAAAAAATCTAAAATGTAAGTTAAATTTATAAGCGATAGTTTAAGTAATTCTAAAATAATGTTAAGAGCATAAAGTTGCTAACAATATCATAGTGTAGTGAGAACAATGCTTTCTTAATTTCAAAAATTAGTGTTTGAGGTTTATATTAGTTGGCTTCTTGGATTCAATGGCTGTCATAACCTAAAAATGAAACAAACTTCCCCAACAATCCTTAATTCAAAGTGGAAGAAATATGGAGGAAGTGAATCATGAATGCTGCTTTATTGAATTACATTTGTTTTTCAAGTCTAACCTATGTGTGCTTCTCATTTTTGTACAAAGACTGTGAAGTGTTGAACTCTGACTACTGAGCATGCATCTTCCTTCCTGTTCACTAGTTACACCAGTGTGATAAGAGGAAGAAATATCTTTTGTTAAATTTTTAGTCATGAGGGATAATTTTAAGCAAATTAGAGGATTGTGCTTTTTAAGCTTCCAGAGTATACAGCTAAGAGACTTAAGGTTTTATTTTATTTATCAGTAATTCACTGATATCATTTTAAACCAGAAATTACACATCTAGCAAACACAGTCATTGTTATTTTAAAATATTTACAAACATGTTTCCTTCAAAAGAAGTACTTCCTATTATCTTTAATGTAAAACTGTACCAGTTAGTATGTGTTTTGCTGAAAATGACAGAAAACTGGAATAACAGTAGCTTAAATAATAAAGGTACTGATCAAAATTTGTAGTAAGAAGGTCTCCCGGGGCCCAGCAGCTCTGACGCCGTCGCGGACCCGGGCTCTTTCCATCCTTCCCGGCGCACTCACACAGCTGAACTTTGCCTCCCAGTGATGCCTCGTGGCTGCAGACTGACTGCTGGTGTTCCACAGACAACTAACTCATGTGAACAGACTGGAATAAGGAAAGAGGGGAAAATGTGCCTCCTTTTTATTATCTGCCTTTTAATGGCGATATTAATCTTTCTCTCTTAATTGGCTGAGTTTACAGTGAAAGTAGGAGACAGTCATCTCTGCTGCTTCGCGTTCAATGTCTTCCTATTTATATCAACAATCCTGAAATACGTATTTTTCTTGAAACTTTCAAGCAGGTTGTACATTTGTGAAAATTAGCTGGCAGGTAGTAAACCCTTCCACATAGATTCTCTTTGAGGAGGTTCATAGCCTCTGCCTGAGGACACCCAGGATAGCTTATGGCTGACCTGTGTTGCAGGACCATGTGATGGGAACAACTAGTGTCACCATGCACGTGGAATACTGGGGAAGTTTGTGGTCATTCCTATCTATGGAAAGAAATAGAAGCTACTTTTCTAGGGATTTGTTCTTGCAGCTGCTGGGACTAGACATTCATTTTTGCTCCTGCCTAGGGCTAGTCAAATAATTTCATAGTGCACAAAGAAAAACTTTTAAAAATCCTCTTCCTAGAGACCCTAGGTTCACTGTTGGGAACCCATAGAAGCATTCCCACAACACAGCCATAATGTCTGCTTACTTGCTAAATTATTCTTGCAAACGACAAAGTCTCCCCTCCAGAGATTAATAAGAGCTGCCAGAAGAAATGAGTCTTGCACAATGTAAAATAACTTTGTTATTCAAACATGATTTTTACACATGTATGAAGGGAGCAAATATAAAATGGAGCTTGTTATACTGGCTACAGGATAATACCAATGTAGTAAATAGTGCAAGGATTTAGACTTAATTTTAGTTTCATTTGAAAAGGTACTTGTATTTAAATGCTCTCTGGTCCCTTCCCTTCTTGGTCTTTGGCTATTAGTGCAGTAAAAGTTCAGGAGCCAGGATATTATGTTGGGCTTGGGAAGGCTGAAATGAGGTCCCTGGGTGTTTCTTTAACCTCAAAAGATTTGCGTCTTGCCCTTCTGGGATAGCCAGAAGGCAAAAGGTGAATTGCTCTTTCCTAAAGGCAAATGACAGTCAACTGGCTTTTTCTTTCAGCCCCTAAGAGTACTGTGTTCCTTTTCCTTGTGAGAATTCTGGACAGTCTTTTCTAAGGGATGTGGTGGGGGGGGGTATTACGACTAACACAACTTAAATCTTAGAAAATATGTCAATGCATTTCAGCGCCTGGGCACACAATTAATCTCCATCTATCTCCGGTAATATAAACACACCTGTGGGATGTTTTCCACTGAATACATGAAAGGAAAACTCATAATAAATCTCAGACTGATCGCCTTATCATGACTGACAGGGCTGCTGGAGGCTCCTTCTTTATGAGTATAATTTGGGAGTATATAAAAGTGGGAGATTGATTTCTACAGAGCCTTCCTTTCCTTTAGTATTTATTCCAAGCTGCATGACTCCCCCCTTTTTAATAAAATAATACTCACAAGATATGGTTCCTATATTTAATTTTTATAACTGTGTATGTGCATGCACACACACTCACTCATACATGCTATTATTATTTAATGTCTGGAAGCCCTGCGATGCCAAATGAGAACCGCGTGTATGATTTCCCCCTGCCTCTCCCAGGCAGGAGTGTCCTCATTAGAACTTGTTCCTCTGAAACCAGAGAGAGACAGGTGAGAATAATTTGTTCCTAGTAGCTAGAAATGGTATGCCTAGGAAATCCTTTAAGACATAAATTTAACATTACCATTAGAACTGCATTGTACTCCTCATTTGTAGAATGTTAATCACATCTCTCAAATGAAGTCTCTCATGTTCTGTGTAGTGTCATCCAGCTGTTCTGGAATGTTCTGGGCCTCAGAGGCCTAGGGAGTGGGTGGGAGATCATGTCAATGTCAAGGGAAAGAAGCTCAGAACCTGTTATTGACCTATTACAGTGTTGTTTGTGTCAGAGCTACCCTTTGGATTCTGTGTATGATTTTTAAAAGTGTACTATTCAAGTTAGACTGGAGACCACTGGGTCTGTGGTATACAACTAGTAAATAAAGCATACAGAGATCTGGCAAAACAATTCCTCTTCTTCAAAGATCACATCTTACCTTCAGATTTGATTAGTTTTACTTTGCTAAATTCAGTAGAGAGACCATATCTTTATGTCTTCATTGCCACAAAAGCAGTAATGTAGTAAGTGGTTCTCTTCATCAACATTTTGGATTTGGTGAAATTTTCTGAATGTCTGAGGAAAAAATATTATATTCAGGAGGACTTAGGAAGAGAAAATTTTGCTTGATAAAGATTAACTTAAACAAAAAACTTCTCAGTTTGATATAATTCAAGATTTAGCTTGCAGAAAACTTGGAAAAATTGGACACATTGTTTTACCTTGTAGTCCCAAGCTTTCCCACAGCTGTTTTTGTCCAATGTAGTTGTTTGCTTGCTGTGTTTGGAGGAGACAAACTTTGAGACCTTCTGCTCCACCATCTAGCTGATGTCACTTCTCTTGGACTTTTAAAAATCAGTTCTTGGGATAAATTCAAATGAACAGAAAAGTTGGGAAGATAGTACGGAGTTCTAGTTTCCCAGTTGTTAACATTGTACCTTCCGCTGGGTGTGGTGGCGCACGCCTTTAATCCCAGCACTTGGGAGGCTGAGGTAGGAGGAGAGTTGTGAGTTCGAGGCCGGCTTGGGCTACAACGTGAGCACAAGGCCGGCCTGAGCTACATAGTGCGACCCTGCCTCAAAAAAAACCAGGGCTGGGAGTTTGGCTCAGTGCCTTAAGCGCCTGCCCTGGCAGGCGTGAGGTTGTGAGTTCAATCCCCAGTGCCGCAAAAAAAAAAAAAAAAAAAAAAAAAAAAAATTGTACCTTCCACGGCCTGCTGGTTACAGTTAGATGCCAGTGTGGGCACATTCACAGCAACCAAACTCCATAATTTGAATCTCACTAACCTTTCCACCCTGATTTCTGTTTTCCATTCCATTCAATCACTGTATCCCTTTATGCTCCTCTTGGCTATGATGGTTTCTCAGACTTTCCTTGTGGTTGATGAACTTGCGGGTTTGTGTATTGGTCAGATATTTTGCAAGATATCCATCAGTTGTGATTTGTCTGATTCTTTTCTCATGCTTAAGCCAAGGTTATGGATTTGGGGGAAGTAAAGGGCCATCTCACCCCATCATATCACAAGAATATACTGTCATCGTCACTCATCAGTTATGATGTTGACTTTGGTCATAACAGCATGGTCGTGCTTGCTGAGTTCTCTCCATTATGAAGTTTCTTTTTTTCTTTTCATCCTGCTCTTGGAAAGGAAGTCACTAAATCTAACCCACACATAGGTCAGGCGTGGGTAGGGGGAAGTAAGCTTCTGCCTAATTTTTGAATATCAGTCTTCTAAAAATTATGGTTTATATTTCTTTCTAACATCTTTGTAACCATTCTAATCCTGAACATCAGCTGATATATATTCATGCAGATGTATTACGTCTCCTTGTTGAGAGGTTCTAATGTTCCCTGGGGATTGAAATTAGGCCTCCTGCATGCTAAGCAAATGCCCTATCTAGTCCTCTTAATTAAATCTGAGGACTCTCATTGATGGTTTGATTTCCTCATGTGGCTTCTTGTTAGATTATCATGAGACAAGTTGTTTGTTCTGCAATCATCCTGTGTATCTGAAGGTTTCTGCTTCATTTTATTTTGTTTTGTTTTTATCTCTCATCCTGGGCTCCAGGATTTCAGTGGTCCTAGCCCAGTATTCGTTGGAATTTCTTGATTCTGAGTCCCCTCTATGCTCATGCAAAGCCTAAGCCATAACTGGGAGTTTTGAGTTCTCCCAGATAATTTCTTCCTTGCCCTGCTAGGTCCTAGTCAGATGGTAGTCTTCCTTTCTGTGTCCCAGGGCCAACTGCCACAGTTTACCCAGCCCCCTCCTGAGGGTCTAGGTCAGTGGTGGCGTACCCACAGCACACATGCCACAGGACACTCTTCACTATCATTGTGAGCTCTAGAATGTTTGCCCTCAGCAGTCTAGGCCATTCATAGAAGGTCCAGCCCCATCCTGCCTGATTCAGGCTGTAGCAGTGCCCACTGCAGAGAGGGGACCAGAGCCCCAGGTAACGTACTCCTGGGTGCTGTTCTGAGGCTTCTCCATTTTCCAGCTGCCTTTGATCTTCCTCTCCTCCACTGGAATCTCAGATTTCCCTTTCTTTCCAATATGTCTATGCTGTTAGAGACTCTTTCTAGCTTGTGTATGTGTTTGGAGCTGAGCATTTCACATCCTCTCTATCATTTTCCCAGAAGTCTCATGCATTTCTTTCGGTAGGACAGCTTTTCTACTCATATGCCATCTTTGTGAAGCGGACACTTTGATCAAAAATATTAATCTCAACCTAGGATGCTGTCAATATTCTAAAGGTAATGTTTAACATTAAGCTGTATTTCTAGTTGTTCTTCAAGATAAATGTAGCCTTAGCTTTTGAAGTTATCGCATACTTACGAGGACCTACTCAAGACAGTCTTCACTTAGGAAAATAAACCAGGAATGAGTAAATGTTTTAAAAAGTTGAAAGTTGCAAGTGTCATGATATTCACAGTTACAGAAAAGTACTGCATGAGGCCATGGAAGGATGAAGCAATACCCAGCTGAAAAGACCCAGAAAAGGTGTAGATCAGAAAGATCCTGGACTGAGCCTGAAAAAATAGGTTATCAGTTGGTGATAGAACAATAGCTATGGCAGGTGTCAGCTGGCAGGCAATATGACCCCCAAGCTCTCTGGAATTTTGTTGTATGCATGGGGTCCCAAGAAAATGCCTCCTGAATGCACAGTGCAGGGTGTGGGTCATTGGAATGGACAGTTAAAAATTACTTACCTAAAACAGAATAAGAAAATCTTGGAAGTGAGCAATTGTTAAGGGCAAGCCTGTTTTAATCAAAAGAACTTAGATATTATAACAATAAGTCAGGAATAAAAATTGAAACCAAATCATCAGCATCTTACATAGCCTAGGCCCTCACTCTGGGAAGCAGTCCCCAAGTATGGGGAAAAGACCCCCAGTGGAGACAATCCCGGCAGGAGGTAGTGGAACAACCCATGGAGTGGGCCTCTCCCTAGGAGCGGCAGAGAAGGGGTACTAGGAAGGACCTGGGGGCTGTCAGTGTTCTCTTGTTCATCTTACCCTAACCACAAGCGCCAGGGAGATGGTACTGTGATGCACCTACTCACGGGTTTAAAAGTATATTAACTCATTAATAACAATAACTAATATTAATAAGCACACAGATAGCTCTGTCTTTGAAGCCCTTTATGAGCATTAAGGAATCAATTAACAATGGGCTCTTCCTGACACTAATCTTATTTCTGAATGCAGAAATCAACTGTGTGCAGGAAGTAGAGGGGTTTTTGTAACAGAGCTTGCTCTGGGAAGCAAGTTTCCCCTGGCCTGAAGACGCACCACCTGACCTAGTACCCCTTGTGGCTCACCTTCCAGTTTTATTAGCTCTGCTTCCTGGGGTGAATCTCAGGGAAGCTGTCATGTGCTTCTTTGCCTTTGTTTTTCCTTTGAGTGGTATTCCAGGAGGGGTGTAACGGGATTGCAGTCCTCCGGGCGCACTGGGCGCTTCCCTGGCAGCTGTTTCTGTGGAGAGCCTGGATTTGCTGCTGAGAGGCTGAGTTCTCAGGGCAGCAAAAGGCTGTCGATATGTCTGCGTGAGCATGCAGGAATTAAACTGGCCCTGTGGCCACAGGCTCAGAGGCAAGGGAAGCCTGATTCGTGATCCCCACTCCTTATATTCCCAGGGTGTCACAGTACCTAAACACAGTGGAGGTGAGGGGGCTCCAGAACACTTGGGTTTACTGGGAGGCTTGAGAGTGGTTGAATTTATTTCCTGTGCCCTCAGCAGACCTGCTGTGGCACTTCAGAACTTCAGAAGCCACTTTGGGCCTCATCACAGAAAAGCTAATGAAGTGCTGCCTCCCTGCTGGATTTTAGACCTGGTGGCCCTTGCCAGTCACTCAGTCACTGCCAGAGACCACAGTGCAGGCGCGGAGGCAGGAGCTGGGCTGTGCATCTGTATCTGGACTGCTGCTACTTAAGGCCGTGCACATGAGCATCTCAGTGACAAAGCTCTGTCTCCACTCTGTCCCTATCGATCTCCCGTCAGTCATCAGCAAATGGCCATGTTAGACATGGCCCTTGAGCATTTCCCAATGCAAAGCCATTTGGCATTAAAATTTCAGGATCTCTTCATTCTCTCCCTCAACCTTTATCCACACATTTAAAACCAACCTCAAGTTCTGGAGGGTTCTGGATAGCAGCGGATTTGAACTTTGTCCTGTACAAGACAACAGAATCAAGTTTTTCCTTTAGCATTTCATTGTAGGAAGGAGGTCCATGAAATTGCACTAAATGTAGAGTAAGTGAAAAGTAAGAGATGTGACTGGATTTTTTTTGGAAAATTTAAGAGCAGGGGTAGATTTTATTATTATTCTGTCATCAATATTTGTACAGCCTAATATAAATAATTTTAATGTAATTATGATTCCAATTTCAGGGGCATAAGTGCTTGGGGGAATTAAATACCCTTGAATTTTGCAATCTTCAAATTTTAGAAGTAAATACTTAGAAATTCAGAATGTGTGAGTTGGTGATTTCCACCCAGCTCCTTTCTCTTCCTTCATGAGAACTGGAGGTGTCCGCTGAGAGCCTCAAGCCCCCAAGGGAGGCAAGTCACCCCAGGAGGCGCAGGGAAGGAATTCCCTCCGCCCACCCAGGCTGTTCTTTGTTTTGTGCCTCTTTCATACATCAGTTACTGAGACACTGATCCTGTGGAAACTGACTGCAAAGTTGAGGAACACAGTCCAGTTGCTTGGATTTTGCTGGCATAGACCGCCCCCCCCAACACGCATTGGGAGGTTCTCTCATTGCTCACCACCCAGGAATTTACTCTGGACCAGAGTCTGAAGCCCCCGTTCCATTTTCAATAAGCCCCACATGAAGGCAAGATCAATAATCCCCACATGAAGGCCCAGATGTGTTACTCCTGGAACAGCTGGAGAGATGCCGGTGTGATGCTGTATGCGAAGGTTTCCTTTTTCTCTGAGTTATGTCATTGGCTTGAATGGGGTTTGAAATTCAGCTGTTTCAAGAAGGAAAATTGAATTTTCAAGAACCACAGAATAAATCCTCATTTGACTTTTTCTTGTATTTTTCTTAATAAAATAATGTCAAAATTTTCCAGAACACGGTGAAGTGAGAGTATAGATTAGATATAAAAAAATTAACACAAAGATCTAAACCCTCCGAATATATGTTTTATTACTTTATATTTCCTTTTAATATCTTTCCATGGGAAGCCCCACATGTATTCATAAATATATTTTAGTCTAATTATGTGGAACCTGAGCCAAAAATTCTATTTCTACTTTTCTGATTAGTGTGCTGTTTTACTTAAATCACTATAATTATGTTGGCTATTTTACCCACAGACACACATACACACACCGTTTTTAAATATGCACATGAATGTCATATACACATAGCCACACATACATAAATATATATCAATATTTATCATAGTATAAATATACATTCTTGTACATAAAAATATTTGTAATTATTCCATGATAATTTCAACTTTTATATAATATCATTATTACATGTTTGTCTTAGCTCTTAATTTTTTTAGGTATTGAGAAAAAATATATATGGAAAAAGAGACTTTGAACTCTGTAATTTCACACAGTGCCTAGAATAACAACCTAGGAATTTCATACAGTTAGCAATTTGAGACTCCATAACTCTAAATAATTATTCAGTCAATAGGTTAAAAGACACTTACAATGGTAGTTGGGTTAGTAGCAGGCATTCTACTTGGCCTATGGTAAGTCTTTACCACCACCCTTCATTACCTTCCCTGTAGACTCTGACTTTTGCCAATGGCATTGTGTTGTTGACTCATTTACTTAAAATAAAGGAGTCTTTAACTAAACTCTTTCCTATGTAAATTACTACTTTTAGGGACCTTTACCATGTGAATCTAAGCCCCTGGAGTTGGCATTCATCAATACCAGGTCCCCTCAAAGATCAACATACCCCGTGGGGGTGGCTTTTCATTACCCCTTTCCACCCAAAATTTGTTTCCTGCGATTTGCTCATTCTGCCCTTTATTTGTATCATCTTGTGGTATTTGAGGATTTGAGAAAGCATCTGGTGTGTGTAACAAAACTAATGGTTTCTAATGTACTATTGGCAAAATTTAGAAGTAGGAATAGAAAACCTATGGTCAGTAGGCCAAATAAAGTCCTCCTATTTCCTTTTGCTTGTTTTGTGTTTTGAAAATGGCAAAACTGAGTAGTTGAGGCAAAAGCAGTAGTTCATAAAGTCAAACATATTTGTTCTGTGACACTGTACAGAGGAATTTGCCAAAACTTCATCTAGAGAACTATTGTAAAGCAGCATTAGAGAATGTTTAAGTTGATGTTTGCACATCTTTCCCACACAGTAGTCTATATTGTTGCAATAATTATTACAAAAGTGTCCTGTCATCTACTACATTCCAAAGGAAAGCACTGAACACTTTCATTATATATCGTATTAATTATATTACCATATTTGCTTCCTTAAAAATCTTTGGTAAAAATGTATTCTCCTTCTCTGAAGATCCTCATTAAACCTGGGATTCAAGTTTCACCCTTGTGGTGACCTTAACCTTCCAGTCGTGACTTCCACTTCTCCTTCCACAGCTTCAGTCAACCTCTGCCATACACAGTTACCTCAAGGTGACTTCCAGGCCTTGCTGTTTGGTCCCTGTGGTATGTTTAATATGTACCTGCAAATTCGCTGACATTCCTCCTTTCCGGAGGTAGAGCCTAATTCCCCTCTGGGCTTGGCAAATCACTTCCAATGAACAGAATGTGGGATAAGTGATGCTACATGCCTTGTGGGCTATGTCATAAAAGGAATGGCTTCTGCTGGTCATTTCTCTTTTGGGTCACTCACTAGGGAAGCCAGCTGCCATCTCTTCTGGTGAGTAAGCCTGGCTGAAATTCTGACTGTCCCTCATGAAAGAGCACAGACCAGAACCTCCCAGCTCCCCAGTTCCTGACCCACAGAAATTGTAATAAATAATTTTGTTTAGGTACTGGGGATTGAACCTAGAGCCTTCACACTGAGCTATACCTCCAGCTGTTTTTAAATTTTGATACAGGTCCTGCTAAATCATCAAGTTGCTCAGGCTGGGCTTGAACTTGCAATCCTTCTATCTCAGTCTCTAGAGTGATTTTGTCACAGGTATGCAAAACCACAACCAACTCCAGTGAGAAATAATTTTAGATAACTAAGTTTGGAATGATTTTTTATGCAAATTTCTTCACAACACCACCAAATTCCTCTATTCTACCATTTTCTACCACTGCAGATCTTTCTTGGAGTTGAACAACTTAGAAAAAGTCACTCAAATTCCTTTGCCTGATTTCCTGAATGGAATTAATAATAGTTTCTGTCTGTAGGATAGATTAAGATAATGCATTTAAAAGTGTAGGCAAATCATGCAAGGTTTGCTCCATGTGGGCAAATGGGGCTTAAATCACAGCTGCATGGAGCTTTGTCTTCTCTAGTGTGTTGACAGTTTCTTGCATTCTCTTCCAGTGGCCTATATTTTGCTTGTCGCCCATTTGTTTCTCCTTCTTACATGCTAAACATCTACAGGGCAAGGACTCTGTTGGGTGGCACACATCAGTATGTGACATTTTTAAGTAAATGAATGATTCAATTTAAGCATCCTTACATTGATGGGAAGATCTTTGTGGACAGATGGGATGGATTGCCTTAAATAGCTTCACACTGGCTGTTGTCCGCTCTTCCTATTCTAGCTGTCAGGGACTATAAAGAGTGTAGATCATACAGGGTTTTTTTTCTCCATTTCTATGTTTTAAGACATAAATTTCAGAATTGTTTTATTTATTTATTCTTGTTGTTTTGTAGTTCCCTAACAAAAGAATGAATTCATCATTTTTTAGTGCTGCTCAGAACTTGCCTAAGGAAATTGTCTCTGCTTTGGTATGTGGATTTTGATTCTGGATTCTGGGCTGCGTTATACTAACATTCTCAAGCACTGACTTTTCCATATGCTAATCTTTGGGTAGCAAAATTAACTTTCAAATGGTAATTATTTAGAAAGAAAATTGATCAATTTCTCCTAAGCTCCATGAAGATTAGTTAAGGTCAATCCACTTTGCTCTCTTTAAAGATTTTGAAGATATCTGGCAGGATTTCTTACTACTGTCAAATATTGTTTGACTCCGGGGATTAAAAAAGACATTTTAAAAATCTAAAAACACATGAAGACTAAGATTTTGTATTAACATTTAGGGAAAAAAATTAAGCCTTTTAATACAGCTGCAATTTGCCAAGCCTCAGCATTCTACTTGTATGAATAATCACTTATTATTAGGTTTTATCAAAGTGCTGCTCCCTGCTGAGGTAAAGTACCATGAAGTACATTGGACCAGTTAATCTTAATTGTCCACTTTACTGGGTTAAGAGACTGCTGGAGAGGCAACTGGATCATGGGGGCAGTGCACTTGTCAGTAGACTAACGCACGGATGCTCACAGCTGGAAGTGCTGGTAGCAGGTGGTCTTTGGAGGGCGGGTCTCTCCTCTGCACTCTCCCTTGTGTTCTGATTCCCTGGGCTATGGTTTGTGTCTAGATGTCCCCCAAAAGCCTCATGCAATCACAGGACTTTTTTGGGGATGACTGAATCCAGAGTGTCTGATTGACTGGTGGTACAATGATGGGATAAAGGATGCTGGAATTAAGGCTGTGAGTGCTACACCCACCCTAGGGTGAGTAGCCTGCATGCAGTATAAGGGACAGAAAGAGTCTTGCCTCTCTCTTGTTGCTTTTACTGTCTTCCACTACCATCACCTGCATGTGCCATCCTGCCTTGGAGCCAGCCGATTATGGACTGAAACCTCTGTAAACTAAAGCTTTTCTCCTTTAACCTTGGGTGTCAGGTGTTTTGTCTCAGCAATGAGAAAAGAAACTAAGACATGCAGTGTCCATGAAGCAGGCAGCTTTGCTTTGCATACCTTTCTTACCTCATGTTTCTTCTTTGGAGCCGGTTGCCCAATAGACTAAACCTATGAAAGCACAGGCCGAGTAAATCTCTCCTCCTCTGAGATTGTTTTCTCAGCAGTAGGAAAGCTGAGCAATGCACACACCTCTTGGAGGTGACTCGGCATGGCACTGTGATCTGCGCAAACCCTTTGTACCACAGTGTTTGAGGAGATACAGGTGACATTTTTCATGAGAATTAAGTTACTCCACCTTGCATTAATCACAGCACCTTAATAAATTAGTGCAAAGATTTTCCAACAAAAACTTTGGTCTGTCCATCTATACATCTGCAAGGAGTTTGTAAACAGATTTATTAACTCGAAGTATCCACAAATGGAAAGGAACAAATCTTATTTGTTTCCTTCAAGTAACCCCGTGTTGTTACTTTTTTCATTGCCAAGACAAAATGCCTGATGCCCAAAGTTAGAGGAGAAAAGGTTTATTTCAGCTCACACTTCATAGAGGTTTCAGTCCATAGTTAGCTGGATCCAAGGCAGGGCGGCATGGCAGAGTAGCATTTCAGAGGAGAAACAGTCCATGGTAGGGCAGGCAGGAAGCAAAGGCAGCAGCAACCTGCATCTTCCTTTTATCCCCTTTGGGCTACTTGCCTTTCCGGTGGTGCCATTCACATCCAGGGTGGACCTTTCCATTATCCACACCCAGAGCTATCCTAAACCAACCGGTACTAATTTAGTTATCATATACCCTTAATCCCAGCATCACACCCTAGCAGCCACCTCTGAAAAGTCAAAACTATGACCATAGCAGGCTTGGGGGAGATATCTAGACCCAAGATAACACCTCTGGCTGAGGGCTAAGAAGTGGGGTCAGCAGATGCTGCATAGGCCACAGTCTAGTTGTTAGGAAAGGACATTGTTGTCAAAGTAGGTCAGAAAACCACTTGATACATGCTGCCTTAACCTAGGTATTTATTTCATTTCAAAATTAGGCAGGATGTTCAGCAGCAGATTTCATGATTTTATATTCTCCTCACATATTTCAAGATGAATTTATTTGGGTAACAAATGTGGAATATCAGCAAAGGAAAAATATCCAACCATCAAATCTCCACATGTGTTGATCTCTTGATCAGTGTGTTGAAGCAGAAGGTTATAGATGGAGTTGCATTTGAATGATTGGGGTGATTTTAAGTGTGACAGGAAAAAGGGAGACTTGGGGCCTTCATGGCTGGCTCTCAGACATGACCTTGCTGCCCTGGTCTGAGTTTAGTGCTGTCCTCTGTGTTCTAGCAAAGGCAAGATCCCGATAGGGAAAAAGCGAGAAACTTTTTGAAAATGGGAAGAAACAATTCATCCAAGTAAAATTAACAGAATTTGGCAGCACCTTGGAGTAAATAAAAATGATTCTTGGGATCTTATTGGAATTAAATTCTCCAAGTCAGGAGGAATATATCACAGAAGAGAAATTAAAAGCATCAGGAACATGGTTATCAAGATGTACTGGTTGTCCTGAGGTTGTTGGATCCTGGACGAGAAGTGTCAGCTTCTGGTGAAATGAGCTTTTCCTGGCTTCATGATGCAAAGTCTTGCCCACAGCAGGCATCTCTCTCACACACCAGGGGCTCCGGTCTAGGCACACCAGGACGGGTGCAGCAGGCTCACGATGCAACCAGGCACACTGGTGCTTCTCTTACTTTCACTCATTGCACTTTGCATGTTGCTATTTATCTTTTGCTTTCTGTGACAAGGTCAGGAGGGGTTGCTTCCCTCTATGAATCTCTTCTCCATTCAGTGGAGGAGTGGAAAAAAGGAGAAAAGCATCATTATCAAGAAAGCCCAACCCTTTCAGAAAACTTGTGGTTCAGACCACATATTCTCTTGTGCTGGGCCATGTCACATGGCAGCCACTGTCTGCCAAGAACAGAAATCTAGGAGAATGAGGGCTTTTTGCTGCTCTACCCATTCATCGCTTGAAATGAAACTACAGTTCTTTTGATTAGGGGAGAGCAGAACATGGACTGGAGATGGGAACCCTGTGGCTGCCGTGGGAGCACCATGATGACAGCAGGTCTAACTCCGCGGGGTAAATCGCTTGTGTGGGGAGATGCAGGAGGCTGGGGTGGCTGAGGTGGCCCTGCGGGGTCTGCTGTAGGACTAAGAGCGGTGAGTGTGGATAGGAAGGGCAGGGCCAGGGAGATGATAGTGCGAGTCCGGGGGTGGCATCTGATCCATGCTGGAAACAACCCCAAATGACTTTCAAGAGATTCCTGAACTTCAGCGCGCACAATTCATATGTGACCCACTTAAAAGTAGTCATACCATGAAGGGTATCAGAAGTAATCTTGTTAATTGGCATTTGTTTATGTCTTCCCTACGTCCAAGTAAGACATTATAGGTGTGCTCTAATTGTTTTCTTTCTGTCGTGTGGTAGAAACTGACCAACAGTTTGGCAGGCCCGAGCTCACAGGTGGCAGTGGGAGTCACTCTGGCTGCGCTCTCCTCACTGTCTCTGCCCTCCTTTGGCCCACGACTGCAGGACCTGAGCTCTCTGTCCCTCACCCGTTCCTCACGGTGCAGCTAGAAAGACCTACCCGGTCTGACCACGTCCTGCCCAAGGTCCGTATGGCTCTCCTTTGGGTTGACTGGCACAGTGGTGATCGCTGCCCTTTCCGAGTCTCACCACCCCTCTGCAAACCTGTGCTACCTCAGAAGTCACCGTAGAGGCCTTGAGCTTGCTGTGCTTCTGCTTTGCCATGTCACACCTGCTAAAGCAGGAGGACCTCAAGTTTGATTCCAGTCTGGGCAACTTAGTGACTCCATGAGATCATTTCTCAAAATAAAATGAATAAAAAGGAGGTTGGGGATGTAGCTCAGTGTGAAAGCTTGGGGTTCAGTCTTCCACGCTGAAAGAAAAAGTCACTTTGCTGAGGAAAGTAAAAAATCGCATTGAAAAAGATCTAGGTGTAGGGAACGGAGTAAAGGAAGACAATGTATTTAGATACTTAAGAATTTTATGTGATTACGGAAAGAAACACTTTGGATCTATGAAACACAGATTCCTCACCTGTAAGAGTGGATAGTGACCGGGAAGATGTGTTCTAAGGTTAACCAGGATGTCCAAAGCACACAGACAAGGGTAGAAAGTAACGACTGGACAGTCCTGGAGCCCCACACAATGCAGCAAATCGAGGCCGGCACAGCTGTGAGCACCTGCAACGGGGCTGGTGAGCATCCGGGGGCTCCCTACACTCGCGTTAGAGTTCTAAGATTGTGTGACAGAAAGGATATATAGTTACTCAGTATTTTATGCTGATTACAGGTAGAGATAATTAATTTTAGTTGTAATGGATTATCAACTTTAAGTTCACATTCCTTTTTATTTTTAATGTAGTTCCTAGAAAATTTAAAATGATGCATGTGTCTTGTGTTACACTTCTAGTGGGTTGTGCAGCTCTGGAGCATAAATTAGAACCAAGATAAGCAAAATATTTCTCCTACATTATCATCAGTGTATGATGTTTGTAACATTTAATAATTTGAAAATAACATCATTATCTATTCCTGTTCAGACCTCGTGATGCACATTGTGTATCCTCCCCTGAGAAAGGAATCTGAGACCAGGGGAGAGCTCATGGTGTCCTCCGGTTGGGGAGTTAAGCCAGCCCTTGACCTCAGTCTCGTTGTGCAGTTTCACAGATGCCATTTGAGAACGTGGCTGACTTGTGGCCTGCTCAGGTTTCTCTGAGTGCATCTGGCTTAGAGGAGGATGAACTCTGAGGGTCTGTGGCTCTTCATATCCCTATATCAGTATCGCCAAGGGTTATGATCGTGTTCTGGCTGGAGAGGTAGGAAGTGTGCATACTTCTGAGTTTGGATAGGAGGGGCTGTGAACAGGCATTGGAAGCATTGCATTGTGATTATTAAAATGAAATAAACAGTATAATATTTTCTTGGATCCCATAAGTTATGTTTTAAATGTTAAAAACAAAAGCAATGATCTCTACTACTCCCCTAAGGAGGTGGAGCACAGCTTCTCACATTTTATGGGAGGGTTGTGTATAGTGATTTTCTTCCAGAATGCAGTGTGGAAAAGGGGAAAGCACAATCCTATAATGGAGAAACCCAACAGTGTATTAGTCAAGTGACAAGGCCGGCATCCCTTGTGATGATTTGTGTCAACTGTCTGGCCTGCTGAGGGGAAGTAGAACTGTATTCTGTTTGTGGTCTTTGTAAAGCTCTATAGCTCTGAATGATAAGAAAGGCATCAAGTAAATGGAAATTGGGATGTATTCCACAAAACACCTGATAAGCACTCCTCAAGACTGTCAAGATCATTCATAACGGGAAATTTGAGGAGCCTAAGGAAACTTGACAATTAAGTGTAATGTTATGTCTTGGATTGGATTATGAGCTATTAGAGTGAAGTAAAGAAATCTGAATAAGCTATAGATTTTGGTAATAATGGTATATCAATGTTCTTGAGTTATGACATCATCAAATACATCAACAATAAAGGAAGTGGAGTTTGGGGTATTGGGGACTATCTAACTTCACAGTTAGAGAGATTGTAATAATCTAAAATTATTGCAAAATAAAAAGTTTATTTAAAAATATCAACCTTCATGCACACATCTATTGAAACCTATGGATTCAAATTTTCCATTCAATCTGAACTACTCAGAGCCCAGCAACTTCTTTCCATCCTTATATCTCAGCTGCTGGAGACCCTGCTTTGCTGCAGCATCTAAGCCCTGTGACAGTGGAGATGCTGTATCAGCCTCCTACCCAAGGACAGCTCTACCCTCCCTTGGTTATGGTGGTATGGGTGAATGGAGTGCTTGTCTTTAATTTTGTCTTGAAACAAAATTCACAACTGAAGGAAGAGAAAATAAACCCATAGACTCACAATGATCTCATTCATTTATGATATTTTATAGATCTTTAAATATCTAGCATAAGGCCATTGGGTGTGTTTTCCTTTTCATGATGCTGGTGAGACAGCTAGGTAGCTACAAGGACATAAAACATGAAGAAATATTTCCTTCACATTGTAATCAATATGTATATTGAGAATAACTGAGGCCCCAGGATTTTATTCTGTGATCTGGCTTTTTTGAATTTAACGTTTTACATTGTTCTGTTTTAAAAATAAGATAATGCCTAGAAAACGCCTAGCTGTGCCTTTTGCCTGTACCTGTGCCTTTCTTAAGTAAGTCCCTCACCTCCCTGGACCCTGGTATCATCCTTACTCCATTCTTGTAGACCACTGTGAATGTTAATGAAATGATGCCTGTAAAATGAGAAGTCCTTAGAGACTGGTACAATAAGGTGACTTATTACTTACCATTACGGAAAAATTCCACAACATAACACATGCAAACCAAATGTATAAATATTTGTGTACACACACACTCTTGTCTTTATGAGAGTTCATAAAACTCAAAGAGCATTCATTGATTTTTGTCTTACTGCAAAGAAAAAAAGGCAATAAAATGTACCCAGCACATAAAAACATTTTAAAGCACTTGCCATACTGATAAAAATTTGCTTAACTAGTTATGGCCATTGCCATTAAAATATTTGGGTGTTAACGAAGTGCCTGATTTTCAGCTATGAACTTACCATGTCATACTGAATTGCTGTATGGGGATACCCTTCATAACAGACACAACCTTTGCTATCTGCTTTTCCTCGACTTCATAGCATTTTCATGGCATTTACAGAAGCACTGTGGCATGTTGAAAAGATTTAGATGATGTGACTTCGCCAAACTCACCTAACTCCTCTGAGCCTCAGTGACCTCTGTAAAATGGGCAGCTGCTTGGTGGAGGTAAAAGCAATGTGTGAAATCATGTTGATAAAAATCTCTTCATTGAAATGGCAGTTGATAGGCCCTGAAAAACATTTGCTCTCTTTTTTCAATGGCGACTTTAAAGTTTTAGTACTTGCTGTCTGAAGTATTTTACTTAATTCATGAGTGTATGAATTAAACGTATTAATGAGGCGTTAGATATGACTTTAATTTTCTCACTCTCTGAAGACTGAGGTAAAGATGGAAGACCCTGAATGCATTTATATATAATACCCTTTCTCGTATGCCTTTGGCTCTACATTCAATATCTCTCAAGAGTCTTCTCATTCTTAGAATTCCACAGGTAGTGCACAACTGGAGACCAGGTTGCGGCACACGTAGCTAAGAGTGTGCGACCGGCTTGGGTCAATGCTATTTTGCCAGTATCATCTTTGACAGAAAGGGCAGATTCAAAGTGTAATGATGCCTCAGAACCACAAGATATTTTTCTGATGGAAAGAGAATTTTATAAAATCTGTTGTGAAAAAATTCACTTGCTTTTCAAAGATTATTTTTATCAATTGAAAGAATTAATTAAAAAATACACAAAATAGCTATCTTTTCATTGTGTGTATATGTTTAAAGTTAGAATGATTTAGACAAAAGAGAAAGCCTATTCATTATACTTTTATAGCCTTTCCCAAATCAGTGCATCCATTAACATAAAAACTTGTTTTCTCGATGAACTTGAAGGTATTTTAAAAGCATGCATCCAGTTGAGCTTGCGATGAATATATCGTTGTTGATTTCTGTTGATCCTATTTTGTAATGACTTATTTAGATATCTTCTAAGAGACTGAACTATCAAATGGCCAACAAATTACTCTGAGATGAAAGTAGATATTTCTAATGTTTTTTAAATAGTGGTTAAATTACCTACGTTAGCTTATCTCATCTTGAAAATTTGCTGATTCTGCTTCTGAATGCTAATCATGGTTCTGTCTTGTTATTTGTATTATTTAATCTTATACCTGTATGTGAATTACTACTGTGAAGCTCAATCTGACTTGTTCTAAGATTCATTGTATTTTGGTACCTGGGGAAAATGGAACAAGTTTCGCAGGTGGCTGGCTTATAGCCTCAGCCTCAGTGCTCTGGAGAGACACATTCTATACAGTGGGGGATGCAGCAGTTACTTAGCTCCCCAATACAAGACCCTTTGTGCTGAAGACAGTTGTATAGGAAATGGCCAAACATGAGTAAACTGTGTGGGTAATCACTGGCAAGCCAGAAAAAAGTATACTTACAGAGCATACAATCCCTACCTCACACCCCATTAGCTTGTAACATACAGTATCTACAGTCACAGCTACTGTGGATGAAGGGCTTACTTAAATGGAGTTAAGGATAATAATGAATGGAAGTGAATGTGCTCCCAAGAATGCACTGTCAGTTTGATTCTCCAGTTTCTTGTAGTCTTCAGGGTTATTTGTCTTTTCTGACCAGCCCATCTAGGAATCCAAGAAGATGGAACAGATGTGTTTGTTTTTCTCTGTATCATACAGGTGTTTTTGTTTTTTTAATGCGAAGTGTCAACTTAAGCTTGTAAAAACCAGAGTAGATGTCATGGGGAGAATGTGTGATGCTCTATATGTGACAGTAACCATTGAAATTTTCAGGGTACAATTTAGGATCTTTCGACTTGCTAAAGGTCTCAACAGTAGAAGATATGTACATAGGGAATCTTATGAACTCTAGTTTTTATTCCTTTTGGTAAAAAGTAATCTTTTTATTGATCTATGGTTATATTTATTGTCATCCAGATCTATATATTCATATTTGGATGGAAGAACTTCCAAAAGAAGGAGTCAAATTTATGTTATCTCCTTTTATACATTTTTTCTATCCATCATCTTTCATTACTACCTGAAGTGGAAAGTAAAATAATCCAAATATAATTGCAGTCTATTTCCCACGTACTTCCATGAATACCAGCACCAAATTGGGGAAGAAATAAAAGGGCTATGTGTGTTAAAAGTTTTATTCACAGAAATTTCTGTTCTTGACACTTTCAAAAGAAGCATAAATAGCCAATAATATGAAAAAGTGTTCAATCTGTTAACCAACAGGTAAATGCAAATCAAAACTACATTGAGGTTTCATCTCACCCCTGACAGAATGACTATCATCAAGAGTATTAAAAAAGAAAAGATGTGAGAATGTGTGTGGGAAGAACTTATACCCTGTGGATAGAAGTACAAATTAGTACAGCCACTATAAAAACAGTGTAGCAGTTTCTCAAAATACTAAAAATAGAACTACTATAAGAACCAGGTGTACTAGTGCTTAGTATGCACCCAAAAGGGTAGATGTCAGCATACAATAAAGATACCTGTGTACCCATCACAGCGTAACACAATTTACAGTAACCAAGTTACAGAATTTTCCTAAGTTCCTGTCAGTGGATGAATAGTTTTTTAAATGAAAAAAGAATAAAAATGAAGATACAGAATTTCAAAACAAAATAATAGGAGATTAACAATGGTTAATATATTGTATAGTGTTATCTTTAAAGGAGTTGTTCAGACTACAATATTTGGGCATAAAAAATGATCAAACAAACAGTAAAACCACAAATCATTCTTTTTGATGAACTAACACACATTAGTAGTATAGTTATCTATCTTGATTATCTAAAAGATTATATATGTTAGGTTATTATATATATTATTTATAAGAATATATATGTAAGATTATATATATATAAGATTGTGCATATTCATTTCCTTTCATTCTTTTCTCCTTTTCCCTATCCCAATTGTTCTCTCCTTATCAGCAGTTTCTTTCCTTTTCACTTTCACAATATCTATTGCACAGTTTAGATCTTATTTACTCTTCCTGTTTTTCATACTAGGGAGAAAATATATTTACACGTGGGAGTCTAATTTATTTCACTTATGAGTGTTGTCTCAAGTTGCACCCATTTACCTATAAAAGCCTCAAATTTATCCTTTAGAGCTGAGTAGCACTTCATTGTATACAAATACTATATCTTTTATATTCACTCCTTGGTTGATAGGCATTTGAGTTGTTTTCAGGATTTAGCTATTACAAATTGTGCTGTTATAAATGTGGGTGAACATATGTTGCTGTGATGTGATGTTCTCAATTCTTCTGGAATAATACCCAGAAAGGGAACAGCTGGATCGAATGAAGCATCCAATCCTAGTTTTTTGAGGAATCTCCACACTGATTTCTATAGTGGTTGTACCAGTCTATACTCCCATCAACAGTGGAGAAGGGTTACTTTTTCCCTTTCAGCATTTGTTATTGCTTGCTTGCTTTTTCTTTCTTTCTAGCTTGCTTTCTTTCTTTCTAGTTTGCTTTCTTTCTTTCTTTCTTTCTTTCTTTCTTTCTTTCTTTCTTTCTTTCTTTCTTTCTTTCTTTTTTTGTTATTGGTTTCTTGATGATAGCCATTTTATGTGGAGTGAGATGAAATATCAGTGTTGTTTTAATTTGCATTTCTCAAATGACCAATGATGCAGAACATTTTTTCTTGTTTAGTTGCCCTTTGTATTTCTTCATGTGACAAGTACATGTTCATCTCAGATGCCCATTTTTGGACTGGGTCTTTGAATTTGGGTGGCTTGATTTTTTTCAATTCTTTATATATTCTAGATATAAGTTCTTTGTCTGAGGGACAGTTGGCTAAAATGTTTTTTCCATTCTGTGAGTTTTCTTTTCACTCTGTTAGTGGTTTCTTTTGATATGCAAAGACATTTTAATGAGATGAGATCCCAGTTGTTGATTCTGTGAAGTACTTCCCATGCAGTTTGGGTTTTGTTCACAAAATCTTTACCTAACCCTATGCCATCAAGGTTTCTACCTACCTTGTCTTCCAGTATATTTGGTATTTCTGTTTTAATATTTGATCTTTGATTCATTTTGACTTTAGTTTAATGCATGGTGATAGATATGTCTAGTTTTAGTCTTCAGCATGTGCAAGGCCAATTTTTCCAGTACCATTTATTAAAGAGGCTATCTTTCTTCCAGTGAGCATGTCTGGCTCCTTTGTCAAGGTCACTGAGTGTCTTTGTAGTTGTGTCTGAATCTTTTAATCTGTTCTGCTGATCCTCAGGTTTGTTTTTTTTTCCCCTGTACCATGCTGAGTTTATCACAGTAACTTTGTAATATGATTTCAAGTCAGGGATTGTGATGCCCCCTGCCTTGTCCTTGGTGTCCAGGATTGCCTTTGCTATTCTGGTTCTCTTCTGTTTTAAAATGAATTTGAGGTATGTTTTCTCTGGGTCTGTGAGATATGCTAAAGGTATTTTGATCAGGATTGGATTAAATCTGTATAACAGTTTTGGAAGTATGGCCATTTTTGCAATGTTGGTTCTTCCTTTTCCATGAACAAGGGACATCTTTCCATATTCTAATAATATTCTAATTCTAATTCCATCTCCTTTTTTTCAGAGTACTGCAGTTTTCAATATATAGATTTTTAAATTGTTTGTTATATTGATTACTAAGTATTTCATTTTTTGGATGCTTTGTGAAAGGTGTGGTTTCCTTAATTTCTCTCTCAGTGAGTTTGTTGTTTGTGTACAAGAATGCTATTGATTTTTGAGTGTTGCTTTTGTATCCAGCCATACTGCTGAATTTGTTTATTAACTCTAGTAATTGTCCAATGGAGTTTTTGGGTCTTCAATGTAGAATATTGTGTCATCTGCAAATAATGAAAATTTAACTTCTTTTCCTATTTTTATTCTTTTTATTTCTCTCTCTTGTCTAATTCCTCTGGCCTATGTTACTAGAACTACATCAAATAGGAGTGGTGATAGTGGATATCCTTGTCTTGTTCCTGATTTTAGAGTGAATGCTTTCAATTTTTGTCTATTTACTATCATGTTGGATTTTGGTTTGTCATAATGACTTTTATCAGATTGAGGTGGAGACCATCTATTCCAATCTTCTGTAGGGTTTTATCATGAATGAGTGTTGGACTTTATGAAAAGTATTTTTGGCATCTATTGAGATGATCATGTGATTTTTGTCTTTGGTTCTGTGGTCATGGTTTATTGATTTGTGTATGTTGAACCATCCCTGCATTCCTGAGATGAATTCCACTTGGTCATGGTGTATAATCTTCTTAATGATTTGCTGCATTCTGTTTGCTAGTATTTTATTAAGGATTTTTGCATCTTGTTCATTACAGAGACTGGTCTGTAGTCCTCTTTTTTTGGTTGGGTCTATCTCTGGTTTTGGTATCAGAGTAATCACTTGGCTCTAGGAATGAGTTAGGGAGAATTACTTCCCTTTCAATTTCATTAAAGAGTTTGAGGAGTATTGGCATTAATGTTTCTCTAAATTTCTTGTAGAATTCTGCTGCAAATTCATCAAGACTTGGTCTTTTCTTTTTTGGTAAGTTTTTAATTATGTTTTCAATTTTGGTAACTGATTTTGGCTTATTCAAAATTTTTATATCTCCTTGATTCAGCTTGTTAATTCATATGGTTTTAGAAAACCGTCCATTTCTTCTATGTTTTACAGCCTATGCAAGTAAAGATTTTCAAAGTAGGTATTGATGATCTCCTGAATTTCCAGAGGATCTGTAGTGATTTCACTCTTTTTATTCTTTATTGCATGAATTTGAGGGTTTTTTCCCCTTTTCTTAATAAGGTAAACTAGGGGTTTATCAATTTTGTTTATTTTTTCAAAGAACCAACTCTTGGATTTATTAATTCTTTGTATTGTTTTCTTAGTCTCGAGTTAATTTGTGCTCTGATCTTTATAATTTCCACTCTTATATGAGATTTGTGTTGACTTGCTCTTCTTTTTCTAGAAGTATAAGGTGCAACATTAGATTGTACATTCAGCATCAGATTGTTTATTTGTGCACATTCTGTATTCCTGATGTGAGAATTCACAGCTATATATTTCCCTCTTTCATTGAGTCCCACAGGTTCTGGTATGTTGTATCTGTATGTTCATTTGATTGTAGATATTGTTTAGTTTCTTGTTTAATTTCATCTGTGACCCACTGATTGTTCAGGTGGGTGTTATTTAATTTCTATGTGTTTATGGATTGTTTGCAGTTTCTTTTGACATTAATTTTATATTTCAGTACACCATGGTCAGGTGGAATAATTTCAATTCCTTTGCATTTACTTAAGCATGATCTATGGGGGAATATATGGTCTATTTTAGAGAATGCCCCATGTGTAGCTGAAAAGAATGTGTATTCTGATATTGTTGGGTGGAACACTCTAACCTTTTATTAAATCCATTTGTTCACATGTTTGATTCAGTTCTGTCATTTCTTTGCAGATTGTTTTTTTTGTTTTTTTGATTTGTTTCTTAGTGACAAAAAATACAAGCAATAACACAATTTTAATAGAGGGTATTAAGGTCCCCTATGAAAATTGTGTTATTGCTTGTATTTTTTTCTGTTAATATTTGTCTTATATAGTTGGGTGCTCCCATATTTGGTGCATATATGATTATTATTTCTTCCTCTTGAATTTTTCCCTAACAAGTATGTAGTGACCTTCTTTATCACTTTTGATAATTTTTGGTTTGAAGCTCACATTGTCTGCAAACAAAATAGGTACTCCTGCAGAGAGTATTGTTTTCCATTTCTTAACTTTCAGTTGAGTTCCTTTTTGAATTAAATGTGTTTCTTGTATACAGCATATTGTTGAATCTTGTTTCTTGATCCATTCTGCCAGTCTGTTTCTTTTGGTTGCTGAATTGAGTTCATTTACATTAATGGTCATAACTAAAATGTATTGGCTTATGTTTGTCATGTTATTTTCCTGTTTTTGGTTCCCTGCTTTTTCCTCTGCTTAACTGCTCATCCTACCTGGTGGTTTCTGTCTATTGCTTTTCTTGAAATTATGGTCATTTTCATCTGTATCTAGAATATCTTTCAGTACTCTTCATAGGGGTGGTTTGGTAGACATGAATTTCTTCAGTTGTTCTTTTTCACGGGAGTACCTTATTTCTCCATTAATTTGAAGGATAATTTTGTGGGCACATCAGTCTGTATCAGAAGTCATTTTCTTTCAGGTCTTGAAATACTTCATTCCAAGCTCTTCTTGACTTGTGAGATTGTGTTGAGAGTTGGCTGTGGATCTAATGGACTTTCCTTAATATTTGATCTATTTCTTTTCTCTAACAGCTTTTAATGTTTTATTTTTGTACTGAATTTCTGGTATCTTTATTATTATATGTCTGAGTGTAGGTTTACTTTGGTTATGGCTGTTTGGAATTCTATATGCTTCACTTATTTTAAGTTAGATTCTGTTCCCATGGTTAGGAAATTTTCTGTCATTACTTCTGCAAATAGTTTTTTTTTCATATCATTTGTGTTGACTCCTTTTTCATTGACACCTATGATTCTTATAATGTTCTCTGTACCATTTTGAAGCTCCTGAATAATTATTTCCTGGTTTCTTTGTTATTTTTAAGAGATCTTTCTTTTCATGATCACTAGCCACCATCCTGTCTTCAAGGTCTGAGAGTCTATCTTTAGTTTCATTCAGGTGGTTTTGCCAGCTTTCAATGGAATTTTTAAATTCCTGGATCTCTCTCTGAATCTGTTGCATGCATTCTGTTTCTTTCCTATATTGTTCATTGAAGGTTTCCATCATTTTCCTATGGTCTTTTTTTTTTTTCATCTGTGTTTTCTCTTGCTACACTGTGCAATTTCTTCATTAAGGTGGTCATCCTTTTTTTATCTGAGAGATTATTTCTGATCTGATTTCCTCTATAGTCTTGAGTATTTGATTCTTTACTTCACGTGCTATCTTTTCAGAAATTTCAGGTGTGTGCCTCCAATGTGTTCTGTTTCAGTGTCTCTAGTAGTTGTTCCAAATGCGTTGGAGATCTGAGATTGCATTTTGCTTTTTTTGTGTTGTCATTTTCACCTCTTGGTTGTTGTTTTGATCTTTTCAGTCCCATTATTTTCACCTGTTCATTGTGTGCATCTTACTCAAGGTCCTACTGTGTGACATGTTCACTCAGTTGGGTCAGCCACCTGAATTCCTCCTGCAGGGCCAGTTGGGTGAGTCCAGGATTCTTCCTGGGCTGACTAGTATTGATGTGAACCAATCTTTAGTTCTCATTATTACTGCTGCATCAGACCTTTCCAGGCCACCAGCCCCACCTGTTCATGGTGTATGCCCCCGATGAAGCCCTGTTGTGTCACTGGGTGTCTTACAGAAGCGTCCTGATTCCTCTGGGTGGGGAGAGGCCCCACCAACACTCTTGTAAGCCCGTCTGGGGTCCTTCATGTGGAGAGAGGGCTCATCTGTGCTCTCATGTGCCCACAGAGGTTCCCTGCCTGGGGGAAAGGGTCACTGAGTCTCTCACTGGCCCACTGAGGTCTTCCTGGTAGGAGGAAGACTCAACTGCTGTCCCGCCTGCCTGCTGAGGTACTCCAGGTGGGAGAGGTGTCATCGACTCTCTCCCTAGCTGCTGAGCTCCTCTGGGTGGGAGGAGGGATATCTCGTTCTCCTGCCATCTACTGAGCCCCTCCAGGTGAATGAAGGGGCCACTGGTGCTCTCTCTGACCCCCCAAGGTCCTCTGGCTTGGGGGAGTGGTCATTGAGACTCCTGCTGGCACCAAGTATTGTGGATGAGGGTGAATAGATTTTTTAAAATAAAGTATTATGTAGCCATAAAGAAGAAAAAAATCATGTGATTTCAAGAAAATTAAAAGAAACTGGAGATCATCATGTTAAATAAGTCAGACACAGAAAAACAAGTATCACATAGTTTCCCTAGTATATGGAATTTATATAAAAATGATACAACATGAAAGTAGAAAAGAGGCTATTGGAGAAGAAGGGGCAAGATGAGGGAGGTGGAAAGGAGTTGAGAGGATGATAGGTGGGTTAGATGCAATCATAGTATATTATAAGGCTGTGTGATAATGTCATAATGAAATCCCTTCCTCTGTATAATTAATATGCAATAATAAAATTTGCTTTTCCATTTGTATTTAATGAGGTTATTATTAATTTAAAATACCTTATAATCCTTCACACCATAAATATGGAAATCTTGATTGGCAGTTTTGTTCAAATGAGTCATTTTGACCATAAAAGTCATTCTTAACAAAAGGGAAAATAGTACCTATCACTACCTTAGGCATTACACATGTCTGATGCATAGTTCTTAGCTCATTTTTCCAAAGGTCAACATTTTAGGATCCTTCGAGTCATTTATTGTGAATGATCGTTTGCATTCCTATCATTTTACCTCTAAGAAAACTAGACTCAACTATTTAAAGAAACCTGAGACATATAGTAACAAACAAAACTGAACTCCAGAGGTGCCATGCTTTGTGTCTAGACATCCCACCAATGCCTTGAACTACTCTCCTCTGTGTTGCCTCTCTGCTATGTCACCCTGCCTTGGAGCCAGCTGATTATGGACTGAAACTTCTACAAACTGTGAGCCAAATAAATTTTTTCACCTTTAACTTTGGGTTTCTTGTATTTTCTCAGCAACAAGAAAAGTAACTAAAACAAGAGGTAACTTTAGAATCTAGACTTCATAAAATTATTTCTGTGTGTGTGTTTAAGCTGTATTTTAATACATTCCAGCACAAGGCAATCATTTACTGTTCTGAAATGACCATAGCTAAATTTCTGAAGCAAAATGAAAAGCTTTTTAATATCACTGTTCATTGATATTATAATTCATGGTAAAGTCCAATAGAATACAAATTATTTATTCAGAATACCATATCAATTCTTGGCTTGCTGGGACTTCTAATTTTAAATATTTTTTCCTTCTCTTGCAGGCACAAGTAGTCATTTGAACATGGGATAATGAGGATATCCTTTGCAAATCATAAATCAAATACTTTGCTAGTTGATTCTTAACACCACTATGATAGCTTTAGCATCAGTTTATTTGAAAGTGTGTAACACAGTAAATTATATGGTTGCTGTCCTATTTCCTCATTTATGTTTTCCTCTTGGCTACATCTAGTAATTTTTTACTCAGATCACTATATACTTGGTGCATTGCACATTTATAAAAATTCCTAAATACTTGCAGGTTGAATCCATTTAACAATATCATTCTTAATGATGCTGTGTTCTACATTAGAATGAATGTGTAAGGGAATGTCAAAATGTTAATTTGTTACCACTTTTGCACATAATAGAATTTATTCATCTTGCCATTTACACCTAAGATATCATTTTCTGATAGCCACAAACACAGATGTACACACAAACAATTGTCATCCAAAAGAGGGCAAACCATCAGGAAAGTAGAAGGATTCTATCTAAGTTAATTAAGTATAATGGTGTATTTATTTGGTGCATTGGAGCTGTCTTCGTTAGGGTTATGGGTTCATGAGGCAATGTTTGCTGAACCTGGCCAAATGATAAATTGGAGCTTTTTCTACTCCCTTGTCCTCAAAGCTATTTGTTTTCTTTTAAAAGCCCTTTATAATGTTCCCTTAATGTGGGTGTTAAAATAAACCTTTAGGTTCAAATGTGTCAGTACAGAATCCACTAATTTGCTGCTTGTTGATGAAAATGAAGCAGTCTATACACTTTTGACAAAATGGATGTGTAAATTTAGCTTGTTCAGAGTGCCTGGGACAGTGGAGGACTCAAAAGCTTTTTAAATGAGTAAATGCACTCAATATATGATTAGTGATGAGACTGTTATTGAGATGAAAGTAGTGTACCTTCAAATCATGAGATGGGCCTCATTCTGTCTACAGTGTCAGCTGGAGAAGCTAGAGGTAGGCTCAATTTTGGGAATCACTTCAAAGCGTGCATGTATCTTTTCCTTGGCTCTTCCCAGCAGTGGGAAACCTTAGCACTCTAAGGTTTATGTGAATTCATATTTCACATTTATATGATTTGCTGTATCTGCAACAAAGCAATTCAGAAGTTATGTCATGGCACATATCGGCATGGTAAAATCAATTCTTCTCCAGAATTTCTCCAAGTCGCAGCCCCAACTATTTGACTTTGATGATACACTGAGCATACCATCAATATTAATGAAACATTGATACTGTCTCAAAAACAGCTCTAGGTATGGAATGAATGTCAAGCACTTCCTTTCCGCTGTTAAGCACTTCCTGTTCATTGCTTTATATTACGTGTCTTAGGATAGATAACACTTTGCTTTCTTTCGTCATATTCATATTAGCTGGAGAGAAGGGACACGACTCTTTTCATAACTTCATTATGCTTGGCACAATTCTGTGTCCCTGATATGTGCTCTGTCAGTGTGTATTGATTAAGTAAAGTGTAACTTAACAAAAGTACCTGAAGAGTGTACTGCGAATGCTGATGTGCCCATCATAGACAGCTCTGGAGTCCGAGTTCTCATCCTCACTGGCTCCCTCCTGGCTATGTGTTCCTTCTTAAAGCACTATTTTATCCAGCTCCCTCTGAAAGATCAGAACAAATACCAAGACTCCACTGTTTCTGTTCATCACTCAAAGCGCCTGGCACAGTCTTCACAGGAACTTTCCTCATGTTCAAGTTTTCCTTCGGACCGTGAGCATCTGTCTCGTGGTCTAAATTTAACTCTTCAGCCATCATTCTCACAGTTAATCATGTACTTGGATCGGCCCAAGCGTTGACCTTTTCAGTATTTCCCTTGGTTGTGACATGACAGGATGACTGTACATCATCCAGGACATCATCTTACCTCCTATAAAATCCCGCTGGCAGTCAGAATTTCTTGCTCTTGATATTGCTTCTTTTATGACGTCAAATTTCTCACTTGTGAATTTGTTTAACTTCTGAAAAGTACATGCTTTGCACTAAACAGTGACCATGAATTTGTATACCAACTTGAAACTGTGCTTTTCTTCTAGTTGCCAGCAGAAACTGAGCTCCATTCTGTATAGTGCTGATGCTTCAAGGTTGGAGTCTTCAGTCAGGACACACAACAACAGAGCTGTGTTTCTGCAGGTGAAGCAATGGGAGATGTCTCATCCTTTGAGAAACCTCATTGTAAACATGGATACGTTAGAGGCAACTATGTTCTCTGTGTATATATCTTTCCACACCAAGACCTGGCCTTTCCTGGTGGGCTCATGATAGAGTTCGGTTCTACGCTGTCTTTGATTTGAAGCACTCATGCTTTTGTTTTTTCTTTTAATCTCTCCATAGCAAAGATCCATGAACTTTCTGCATTTTAGTGACATTTTACTATTTTAGGAGAATAATCTGATGAAAACATCTTCAAGCACTAGAAAAACTATGGACCCACATAGTCCAAGATAAAACACAGTGCACTAAACATCTGAAACTCTTTGCCACTACACGATAGATCTATTTCATCGGCGAGGTAATGTGATTACCAAATTAAATGTTGGGCTTAACAGATTATTCCTCGGTGAAGCCCAATACAGGGTTTTTAAAACCCATATTTTAGCCGGGGATTTAGCTCAGTAGCATAAGCGCCTGCCTGGCAAACACAAGGTCATGAGTTTGATCCCCAGTACCGAAAAACAAAACAACTCCCCCATATTTTATGTATAATTAACAAATTTTGAAATGATCAAAAAGGGTATGTCTTGTTGCAAGAATGATGTGACGTTCAATGAGTCACAGAAAGATAATGCTGAAGAGTCCTTGTGGCCACACGAGGGCAATTCTTTCATGTTATGGATGATGGGAATACTGGGGGTCAGTGACCTTCTCAGGATCATAAAGACAAGGTGAGACAAGAAGCTGACCAGGGCAAAGACTTCAGGGCACCCTTCGTGGAGTTTTACTAGCCTACAGTTATTGACCACTGAGCTACATTTTAATTGAGTACATTTTGTACCTGTTAGGAGTTTGAAATTTAGTATAATTATGTCAACATAATGATAATTTTAAGAAGCTCATATGGTCATTATTAAACTAAATGAATACTTTGTAAGCATCTGTTACATATCTTGACTGGATATAGGATATCTGAAGAAAAGTATGGTCTGGTATTTTCCTCCAAGGAATTTAAAAGTCTGGTTGAAGAGACTAGCATACAGCCAATGGACTGTTCCAGTCATTTCCATAAAGGAGAAGGTATAAGGAATTATATAGTGGAGGTGCTAGTTCTATAGCACCCAATCAAGTGGTGATGAGGAAACACTCATTGAAAGAGATGAACTGTGAAGAATATTGAGAATTATTAAATTACAAGTAGTACAAGGTTTGTGTGTGTACACGTGTGTGTGTGTGACTGTGTCACTTTGTGAATAAACAGGTGATCTATGTTAATTTATAAATGGGCAAGACACAGAGGCAAGTAATAGCAGTTTTTGGAGAGCTCTAAGTAGATTTATCCTTTTATTTCATTATCAAGTATCAGACAGGGATTGAAAAGGTCAGCCACATGGAACAAATATAGCTTCCTTTATACCACATTAAAGGATCTGTATTTGATTCTATCTCACAGAGGTTAAAAGGAGAAGAATAATTAAAAAAGTAACAGAACAAGAAAATGAATATAAATCTGATTACGTGGATTAGGAAAGACTCTAAGGAAGAAATAACATCTGAGGAATAGGTTATGGCATTTCTGGTAGAAAAACAGAGCAAAGATGGAGAGAGAAAAGCAGGAGGACACAGAAAGGATGGAAGGAGGTGGAGTCCTGTAGGACTGAGGCGTGGAGCAGAGAACAATCACTGTCATGTCCTTTAATCCAGCCCTCAGTTTACAGAGAAGCCAGTCACTGAAGGAGAAAGATATTCATTAATGAACTGACCACTTATTGATGATTAACATTGTTTCACTTGATGGCTTATTCATTTCCATGGAGCCAGTGATGACTCACTCAGTGATTAATATAGGTTCAAACAATAAAATGAAAAGAAAAATCAAACTGAATTTAAAAAAGAAATGGTAAAACCAGGTCTGGTGGCACACACCTCTAGAATCCCAGAACTCGGGAGGCTGAGGTAGGAAAATCACCATGGGTTTGAGGCCAGCCTGGGCTACACAGAGAGTTCATGGCCAACCTGAACTCCATAGTGAAGACATTGTCTCAAAAAAAAAATGTGTAAATACATAGAACTTCCAGGAACCAACACAAATGTTATTGGAAAATTACTCAAATCTCACACGAAGATAGTTTAAAGAACTGGCTGTGATCAGCTGTCACTGTAGTTCTCCAAACACAGCATAGGCTGATGTTATAATGGGCTCTTCCAAAGAAAACTGTACCAAAATCAAATAATCAGGAGATACTTTTGGGGAAGTTGATGAAGATCAAATGCATTGATTTGTCTGAAAACATGAGCATTCTAACACTCATGCAGCACAGACGGAAACGTGAAAAGGTCTACAGTATCCTACAGTAAAATGATTCCAAATGTTTTTTTCTGAGTCTGAAATTTTTTATCAAAAAATAATTTATACTCCCAGTTTTTCTTCTAGGAATTATTTTTTAAATTGTAAGCATGACAGAATTATTATTACCTATAAGACAATGTGCACTTGTTTTCATAACTTACTTTATTTTCTTAGTTAATTTAAATGTCATTTTCAAAAGCAATTTGACATGAAATGTTGGAGATTGTTTGAGAGGATTCATCTTGAGTTACAGCACCAGTCACCCAAATGCCATAAGATAATGGGAAGACCATTCACAGGCAAGCAGCCTCTTTCTTGACTCAAATCTGTAGATGGCTACATATTTATCATGAAGGGACAAAATCCAAAGCTCAGCAATAACACTGGGGGCTTTCTTTAGTCTGGCTCCAGTCAACCTTCAATCAAAATTTCCACCTCTCCAGTCTCATTAAATTCAAGTTCAGAAACCAGAGATCATTTGTCAAAGAATCTACAATTTCCTGCTTTGTAATTATTACTCATGACCTCAGTCAGTTATTCATTCTTTCAACAAAGTGATTGTCATATAATTATCAATAATTTAATGAGCACCTATTTATCCCAGGCACTGAATTTGGCAATAGGAGTAGAGTTGTAACCTCATAATCATACCCTCACCCTACTGGGCTGCCACCCCAGGGGTGCGACCATGAATGGGCAATTATGAATTGTAATAAAAGTGATAAGAGCGGAATTGCAGATTTCTATGAGAGAGAATACAAGCATAATGAAGGGCCCATCTAGATATAAACATGGCAAGACTCGTTCGGGTGAAAGATGAGCACATGCGTGACAGGCTCTGAGGGACAGTCGGGTAGATGGCTCCCCAGGACAAAGATGGATGGAGAGGAGGACTCCTCCGGGTCTGCTGCTGTTCCCAGTGGAATCTGATTTTTCCTATCATTTCTCTCCAGGAGTGTGTCTCGAAATTGGCCTTCTTCTTCTCTAGGACCAGATTGCATGTGACTTTAGGCCTTTTCATTCCAAGTTAGGAGATGGTTTTTTCGAAGTGTGTAGTGGAAAACACTGATTCTGGTGTATAGAACAGCAGTGTGCTGCACGTCTAATAACTGTCTCTGGGGAGAAAACTGGCCTGTGTCTCGCAGAAACTATTCCAAGATTTTAACATGGTGAGTTACAGAGCATCTTCTGTCCTCTGGAAGAGCTGCAGAAACGATTTCTGGATCCACTTTCTGGGTCAGAGTTTACTAACTATTCCTCTAAATTTGCTCTTTCTCATACACTCTTTGCCTTAGTTAATAACATTTACCCAACTCTCCAGCCATGGACTTCTCGATGTTACCCTCGAGTCTTCTAACTTAAATTTTGCCTCCAGTTCCCTACGGACATACAGTCAAAAAGGCTGTACCATTTTTAAGCCTTCATAACATCCCTCCTATATAGTCTCTCTTGTAAACCCATTACTATCCATCCTGTGGCTTGGCTTAGCAGGGTGCTAGTGTTTTTTTGCCTCTACACCTCTTTCTCTGAAATTCCTTCTTCTCAAAACTCCCAAAGGAGTTTGACAAAGGAGCCCATCTGGCCTCGCACCTAACCTGCAAAGTACTCTGTCAAAATTGCCTGTGAGCTAAAGAAACAGTTGTCAGTGCAGAACCCCTTGTCCTCAAGAGGACATCAGACAATGTCAGGTGACATGTTGGTTTCCATTGTGGGAAGAGGTCTTGCTCCGAGGCTCTAGTAGCAGGAGCCCAGGGAAATGCAAAGCATCATATAATGTATAAGACATCCTCCCACTACAGGGAGTTACCTGCACTCAAACATTTGCATTGCTGAGGTCAAGATACCGTAGGCCAAGCCAAGTATGGTGGCGCACACCTGTAACTCCAGCACTCTGGAAGTCACAGACAGTAGGGTCGCAAATCCAAGCCCCGTCTGGACAATGCTGTGATTGTATCAGTCAGTGCTTACTAGAGAAACAGATTTAATGCAAGATATACAAATATTAGGGATTTCTAAGTTTGGCTTCAATGACCACTGACTGCACACTGGAGATCGGAAGGATCCAGTGAAAACCTGGAGCTCACTGCAGTGTCCCAAGTGAGTCCGCATCAAGAGGCCAAAGGGTCTGTGCTGGAGGCCAGGAGAGGGCATCCAAGGTGAGTCTGAAGATTAGAGTCCTTCGGAAAAACAGAAGCAGCTTTCCTTCCTTTCCCTTTTATACCATTCAGGCAGCAAACTTATTGGTTGCTGTCAGTCATGCCAGTAAATCCCAGCAAATCTTCAGTAATTTCCTTCAGCTCCACCCAGAACCACACTGATCCAATTTGGTTAGGCATTTTTTTTTAACTCAGATTGACATAGTCAGTTAATAATCACAGTGACTTCACAAGTCCCAATCTCAAAAAGAGAATAATCTTAAAAGAGGCCAAGAACATAGCTCAATGCAAAGGCCTTGGGTTCAATTCCCAGTGCTGCAAACAACAACAACAAGTAACAAACAAACAAGCAAAGAAACAAAAGCAGCTCAGGCCACAGTGCTAAGCCCTAGCTCCTCACACGGTGCCTGAAACCCTCCTGCTGCTGCCCGCCTTGTCGGGTGCCTTGCTGCTCCTCTGCCATCCTTTATCCCTAAGACATGGTGGTGGCCCTCCATCGTGCACTATAATTGCCGGTGCTTCTTACCTACAGCCATCGCTTCTCCACTCCAACTTAACCTCTGAAATTCCCTCATATGCCGCCTCCCCCAGGAAGCCTTGCTGGCCATGCAGGTTGAGCTGACGCTGTCCTTCTGTGGGACCTGGGCACTTGTGCAGAGCCACCTTCACACCCACTATATCAAGGGCTCCCTCTTGCATGATTCCTCCGGCCTACTCAGCTAGGCTGTGGACTTCTCCTATTCGCAGGCTGTATTTTCATCGCCGTAAGTACGTGCCTGACATACATCGTTTTATCTGCAGCAGTGCTCACATTTGGAAAATTTTCATTGGTTGATCTAGTCTAAATCGAGATGTGGCTTTAAAATTTGCAGGACATCACTTCCAACTCAGATGTGGCCGACAGAGCAGCTTCCGTAGCTTTAGTCAGGCCTTGAATTCTCTGACCAGTGCCACACACATAAGGCAAAGCCAGTGACTTGTGTGAATTCTCCTTAGCAGATGTGGAGCCATGAAGGGTGTGTGACTCTGGGCAAGTCACGCGGAGCTCTCGGACTCGGTTTCCTCATCTATAAGACGAGAATAGTAGTTGCCTGGACCTTCCAGGTTGCGAACTGTAACTATGATAATATGTGATTTCTCAGCTCAGTGTAAAGCTCACGGCATGCAAAGCTGTAGCATATGCTGCGACGCTATGGGCATTTTCAGTGTCACTATTAGTCAAAGAGTAACTGGATAAATGATGCAGGCATTGCAAAGTCTACATACTAATTTTATGCTTTCTTTTAATATTTTCATGTGCAAAGGAAGTGATCCTTTTTTACTGTATACATAATTTATGTTGAGGGTTTGAGAAAGTGCCTGCACTGCACTATGAAGCCAAACCGTGGTGAGAAGCTGAGTTTGAAGTCCCCAGTGGTGATGGCTTTTTCCTCCTAATGAGTGCCCACCGAGGACGAGTAGCCGGTGTGGGCGGAAGCAGCTGTGGAGACGGAGATTCTGCTGGCCCAGGCTTCCGTCAGGGCAGCACGGACTTCAAAGTTGTTTCTTTCAGTGAGAAAATCAGGGAAGTAATGAGGGATTCCCCATGCATTGCTTTTGAATAACTCAGACATCGTTCTTGGTGCCGCACTTTGAAATTTTTACCCTTTTTTTCTAAGTGATCACATCCTTTCCTTCTCTTAAAGAACCGAGTAGCAAGAGCCACCTTCAACCACTGCAGGAGCCTGGCTCATCGCGGATGTTAATTCTTGGACCACACGGAGCCTCCCTCCCGTAGGGAGCCCTGAAACATTCCAGTTGGTTTTCCCAAATGCTTCTGAAATGGGGGTGAATTCCTTTTCACATTTTCTGCCTTTTCATGTTATGTTTTGAGGGTTCTTTCTCACGAATGCTTGTGTACTTAGAAATGAAAATAAATCTTTCTCCCATCTAATTTGTTGTTTATTAGATTCAAAGTTTATTAGAACTGCATGTAAAACAGAAGTAAGGAGGCTCTGAGGAAGCCTGTGGGTGACGTGCGGCTCCTGGGGTATCTAGCACAGGGGCTCCAAGAGTGTTTATTCACTGGTTCAACAAGCTTTCGCTGTGTGCATCATATGCTGGATGAGTGAATGACAGAGCACACCCACATGCTTGGTATGGTTTCGCAAGGAGCACACGGCAGGAGGCTACTTCCTTTTATAGCTGGGTTTGCATAGGAGACTCCTAGGGGCAGTGTGTGTGCTCTGCTCCAAGGTTATGTTAAACCTTACAGTTGGCCCCTGGTGCAGGAAAGAAGCAAATGGGAATATCCTCCCAGGGACCTTGAAAAGATGGAGAGAGAATTTTATTTATGGAGATAAAGGGAAACATAATTTAGTTACTTTCTTGTCGCTGGGACAAAATACCTGACACCCACAGGTTAAAGGAGGAGAGGCTTATTTTGGCTCAGAATTTGTAGAGGTTTCAGTCCATAGTTCACTGGTCCTGAGACAGGGTGACATGGAAAAGAAAACAGAGCTCAGGGCATGGTGGCAGGAAGCAGAGCACAGACATCAAAGGAAGATTAGCAAGAGATAGACCCAGGCCACATTCTCGGTGACCCACCTTTTCCTACCAGACTTCACTTCCCAAATCACATTTAGTATAAACCCATCAGTAGACTAATCCAGTGATGAATATTACACCCCCATGACTCAAGCACCTCCTAGCAACCCCACCTATGAGTGGATGAGGCTTTGGGGGTATGTTGATGTAAACCAGAGCAACATGCAAATGTATCCATAAGATCAAAGTCCACTGCCCTTCTGAGCTGTGGAAATGGTGCGCACAGGAGCTGGGCACACTCAGGGCTCTGGCCTACGGCAGGTGATCTCCCTGAATGAACATTCACTGAAACCCACAACAAGAAAATCAAGAATAATTTTATCCGTGAGCATGTTTCCAGGATTCAGTAGGATAGGGTATAATCCATTAGCTTGTTCTCTCTCTCTCTCTTTCTCTCTCTTCCTCTCTTTTTCATGCCTACAGATAGAAAAAGGAAATGAAGATACAGACCCACAAGCATTGCTGAGTTAGCTGCAAACAAATAGAATTCTCCTGTGTTCACAGTTAAATTAGTCCAGTCTCACGCACATTTCAGGGCAGGTATTGACCTAGCAGAAATGCTTCATTTGCCCACCTTTAGTAACTGGTGAGATGGCACAAAGTAAAGAACATGTGGTCCTCAGAGGCAGAGGGGTTTGGACTTGACTCAAAGAATACTGTTGTTCAATTTTGTAATGGCACAAACTCTTGGCCTCTCTGAGTGTAAATGCACATAAAATGTAAATTCTATCATCAATTGTGTAGTTTTATTGACAGGCTAAATAGAGGGTCAAAGATAAAGTACCTGACATGAATAAGTATTCAATAAAATATTAGTAATTGGTATCATATCCTATCTGGTTGATTGTAAGGAAAAACAAAATGGTCAGTAAAGATTGAATACCCATGAGAACAAGTGGAAAGAGAGATGTGTAGGCTACTTAATGACAAGCTATTTTAATTTCTGTCTTCCCAAGGCAGCAATTGAAAGAAACATTCATAGGATGTGACATATATATGTTTGCTCAGTTTGTGCAAAGTAATTAACGTTTTGATCGGGTTCAAAAACTCTTAATTAGGCCTATGAACTCTTAGGGGATAGAGTCATTTTGTAAGTGGTCTATTCAAAAGAATGAGGATCAGTTTTCTCTCTACTGGCCTGCAACCCTGGTTCCGTGCCCTGGAAATACAGCTAATCCTCAGTCCCTGCCAGCCAGAGCAGTCCATGACTTGCCGTTATCTGCAGAGGTGTTGGGGGCACACTTGTGTTTCCAGGGTCGTCTTCTTTCCTCTTTGCCTTCATCTAGAAGGAAAACTTCCGTTTTAGCTCCATGTGTGTGGTGTTTTATATCTGGGTTCTTTGTTTTGTGTAGGTGAGTGTGGTTTAAAACAAGACAAAACAAGACTTTGATTTAGAAAAAGAAAGTATTTCTATGCACACATAGGCAAGCACAGATAATTCATTTATTTGTGTGTGTGTGTTCACTCCGCAGCTGCTTCAAGCAATTTGCCCTAACTTTTTTAATTGTAGAGTTCAATATGGAAGGGATAGACATGGCAGCTTTGACAAATGACTTTATATCCCAGTTTTTGTGGTGTTCTATTAGTAAAGTAGGAATAATGACATTTGCCTACTTATCTTCTGGTTTATATGACAATGAGTTGCTCTTGTAATTATGCTAAAGAACTTTGTAAATAGTAAATTCACTTTGATTTTGGTGATGTGCTTGTATTTTAAAACTCTGTTGTAAGATAAATTTTATACTAATGCTTTCTTATGTATTACCACATGTTTAATACAAATTGTTCCTGGAACTTGATAAAATATTAAAGCTAAGCTCTTTAAAGAGAAGAACAGTTAGAAAATTTGTTAATTGTCGATTTGCTTACACTGACATTAATAAAAGTGAGTAGCAGTTTAATTATGTCCATGTGTGATGATTCAAGGTCTCAATATAAAACATACATTGTTAGTGTAAAAAAAGTTGAGCTTTCTGATAGAAAATGTAAGGCAGGCGAAAGTTAAACACTGCTCTGCTTTGTTAGTCACCTGAAAAGCCTACAGGACCATCTCAAAGACATCTGTAAAGCAGACTTCATGGAAGCCATCTAAGTCTGTGTGATTCAATATTCCTGGAAAACAAGGAGTCTTGAATGACTTTCTAAATTCAATTGCATCAGGTCATTTTAGAGAACCCCCGAACATGACCCAGTCATTCAGGAGCTTTCACTGTGTCAGCATGCATGCAGCTCAGCAGGGTATTATTCATACCGGCAGCAAATTCATGTAGTTCTTATTTTGCCATGATATTCGTACCCCAATCTTTAGCATTATTTAGCATTTATAAGCAATGATTTTTTTCTCCACATCTTTTCGTAAACATCAACTGATTAACCCTCATTGCATCTTTGTGAAAGGGCTGTGTAGGTGGTGTCAGAGTTAAATATAGAAGCAGGCTAATTCTCATCATTTTAACTTGCTAAGCCAGAGGAGTTGGCCTATAAGACACAGTCAGATTTCTCCCGAAGTCTTCAAAGCCTGCAACGAGGAAAGACGCACAAATTCCGCTCTCCTTTTCCTAGTTTTATAGAGGCTGCAGTTTTTATCTGCCACTTCCCTTGGCCATCTCTGAAGCGAATCCTGTAGTTGAGAGCTCGAGACCTCGAGGCCTGGAGCCATTGCAGGCTATGGCAAGGCCAGCCCAGGGCCAGAGCTTCCCCCGCGGCTGGAGAACTTCAGTACTTCCCTACTCCCCTGCCTGGGGATGCTGTGCTCACTGCAGAGGACCTACGGCTTAGACCACCGGAGTCTCCAGAGCCACCTACCTCAGCAGTGACTGTGCTGGTGAGTTTGGGAGTTGTTAAGGTCACGGGGATGAGGCGAAATCCCTGGTGACCTGGCCAAGCACTGCAAGGAATTTTCCACAGGAAGTAACCTCCCGGAAGAAAGTCCTTCCGGAGCCGCCATAATGATAAGCCTGTTCCTCCCTTCTCAGGTAGGGAAACAACTGCAGACCATATTATATTTGAAGGAAGGCTCACTGCTACAAAGAGGAACCAGAGACCATGTGTGGTAAGCAGGAATCTACACGCATTTGGATTTCATGGACACTCTCCTGTGCGATCTGCCTAGAAACACGCTTCCCCACTTAGCCAGCCAGGGAGGCCGGGGCCCAGGGTGCTAGCGGGGAAGCTGCCGTGCGCATGCGCGAGTGCAGCCAATAGCCCCTGCCTCCGGGCCACGCAGGTGCGTTCAATTTTTTATTTTCGTTTTGTTTTAATAACAGCAACTAACAACTTGAGAATACTTAAAGGGTCAATAGTTCTCGAATCTTTAAGTACAGGCGCCTCGATTCCTTCATCAGTGATGTTTGGGGGAATCTGAATCTGTTTCATAGGGGTGGAGTGAAAAAAATGAATGCAGAAGAAACTGAGATTCCTGGAGATTCCAAGACGTACTGCTGAATAAGGACTTCAGAAGCTATCTTCTTAGTGTGACATTCCAAATTTTTTTCCTGTCTCACTGGGGAAAAGGCTTTCTGAGATTTTTTATAATGCTTCATGTCATCTAGATTTTTCTAAAATCACCTTTCACATAGTCTCAATCCTGAGTTCTTGAGCCTGCACTTACATGTGATGAAATATTCTTTAAATGACTTATTTGCCTGTAAACGAGCTTCAGGCCTCAGGTGACCTGGTCTCACTGGCTCTGGTAACAAAGCTTCACCTCCCCGGTCCTCTGTCTCCAGGCGCCGAGCACAGCAGGCAGAACGAGCGGGCTTGTGGCAGTGGAGTCCTCAGGGTCCTGCTTCTGAACCTCATAGGTCTCTGAATTTCTGCAGTAGGAGTCTCTCCCCTCAGTTCTGCCTCCATGCAAGGTTTTACTCTGGGCTCAGGGAGCCTCCAGAACTGGTCCCCCTCGGGTAACCAAGGAAACTGGTTGCCATGGTAACTGGGCCCAGGTTGCCTCACCCTATGAAGCTCTGCCAGGAGCAACTCAAGGGAGCTGTGCCTTCTTTGGAGATCCTGAGGGTCAGTCCATCACCTTCATCTCCTCCTGGCTGTGGAACCGAGAGGGGCACCCCATCCTCATAGGGCTGGCTTCAGTAGTTCGCAGGTGATTTAATTCTCCCCAGGGGCCGCGGAGAACCGGCTGCACTTGGGCTGCACTTGGCGCCAGGACGCTGAGTGCCTGGCAGCCAGCGGCGGTGGGCGGTGTGCAGGACCGGAGCCTGCCTGGCACCGGAGCCACTGAGCTTGCCAGTCATTCATAGCCAAACCGGCCAGATTTTTGAAAGACGCTGTCCCACCCTCCCGTCTGTTGGCATCTCTAATTTTCTGTGCGCAAAGGATGGCAGGATGATGAGCTCCAGATAGTAAATATAGAATCTAAATGTTTCTAACAACAAATTTGGCAAAGCCACATGGCCTAACAGGCCTTCCCAGGTCTGCGACAGCCAGAATCTCATCCAAGAGAGGGGGCGCCAGGGCCAGGCAGGATCCCAGTGCCTGCTGAGAGGCAGAGCAGAGTCTGCTGCCTGATCAGCCTCCGGGCGGGCTTTCTGATATTCCTAGGACTGTGCAGGCCTCCAAAGGCCCTGAAAGCGCCTGGGGTCTTGTTCCCATGCATACATTAAATAAGTGCAACTCAGCTTTCTCCTCCTTGTCCCACACACAGCGTACTAAATGGAAAAATGGTACAAGCTGGTGGCACCTACCTCCCTCCACTTCATAAACAGGATGCTACGCTCAGGGGAGAAATTAACCAAAAATATCCATTGCACACTGGTACATGTCTGAATAACTCAGATTTTTTTTTCCTTTTTAGGAATTTTTTCCTTCCAGTGTTCAGAAAATCCTAAATGCTATTGGCCTGTCTCCTGCCTAGAGTTCTCTAGGGGGCACTTAGAGAATTTCTCGTTTGTACCCATTGTACAAATCAAGGCCATCAAGGAAGCCTTTCTCTGGCAAAGGCAGATGTAGTGTAGACTTATTCCTACTACTGTATTTTCAACCAAAAAACAACAGTAAATGCAGTAACAAAAGTTCATATTTCCCGAGCCTGAATAAACTGAAAAAAACCAAGCTACTTAGGATTTTTTTTTCTGAATAGTAAATGACTAAGAAATAATTTAGTCAATTAATAATACTTAATAACTATTATAAAAATATGAAAGAAGTGAAGACTGATCTGTAGTGTACAGGAGCTTCCTAAAGTTTTAAGGAATTAAAAAAGGTCTGTAACTGAGAAAAATAAACATACAAAAATAGTGTACATAAGATGCTCACTTGTGTTCCAACCATCCGGGAGGAAGGAAAGCAAATTCCTCCTGGTTAGTGAGGATTTGGGACTAAAATAATCTCTCAGATATTTTCCGGCTCTGACAGTAGATTTTACATATGGTTTCTGACATTTCACAAAGCATTTGGACAAACAGCCTCAGCTGTTCCAAACAATAAGGCCTTTTTTGTTGTTGTTGAAATACTGGCCTTAGAAGAGTGATAGTTTTATCTACTGTAATGTTTGGGAACACAAATAAGTAAAGAGAAAACATCCTGGTCTTAAGGCATTGCACATTCAGAGAATAACAGTTTGCTCCGTTCCCAAATTCTGCTGGCCTTGGGGGATGCATGCACCTAGCAGATACATTTATCCTACACCCAGCTGGAAACGCATGGGCCTTTCCACAGAAGAGACAAGTCCCGGTGGGGGGGTATTTATTCTTTTTGTTAATGTCCTATAGCTTATATATTATGATGTAAAATAACAAAACTTAAATGTTATAAGTCAATTTATCTTGAGTTCATAATAAACAAGAAGCCAGGAAAATATGTTCGTACATATACCTATATATATATTAATATACATGTATATACTTTGTGTTCACCTATTTATCCATCTACCTGTCTATATCTATAACGTGGTATCAGCCGGGTACAATTAGCACCATGCTATTGTCTTTATTTAGACACTAAGTGTGGTTTAAAAGATGGTTTCAGACTTGGTGCTTTGTTTTGTTAGAGCCTCATTCTGTGCCTTCAGAACAGTAAATGTTGAACACGTGCTTAATTGGCAATTGGAAAAATTACCAAATCAATTAGAGACACACAAAAGGTAGGGAGAATTTAAGCCCCGCAGGTGTGCTATGATCTGTTGTCAAATAACATCCTTGGTCAAACCCTGGTGATCCTGTGAGATCGTTTCCTTGCTGTTCTGCCTCCCAGGGGTGAAATCTCTTCCATGAAGGTGTGCAAGGTGCTTCTTCTCCATTCAGATGACAAATTGACCTATACTTTCTGCTTTTCTCTGAATCCTGCTGCGTTAGTCATCAGGTTTCCCCAGTGAAACAGAACAAATATGGTGTATGCACACGTGTGTGTGCGGTATGGTGTGTGCATACACACATGCATACACAAGCTGGAGGCCCAGAAGAGCCAGTAATATAATTACAGTTGGAAGTCACAGGCTTAATAGCCAGAACAACTGGTGTTTCAGCATGTGCTTGTAGGTAGGAGCACCCCCAGGCCCAGGAGGAAGGCAAGTGGGCAGGGCGAAGCCCCTCTTTTGGGACAGATCAGTTTTTTTCCCTCTCCCAATTTCAGTTGATTGGATGAGACTCCCTGGGGAAGGCAGCCCACAGAGCTCAATTTCCCGGGCCAGGTGCCGATCTCTCCAGGGAACACCCTAAACAGAAAGCGGCATGACTATCTGTTCACTGTGGATCAGTCAGGTTACCATGAAAAATTAATCATCAAATCTGTTTACTGATAGTCAAAATCTTTATTCCCAAATGCTCACTTCTTTTACTTCTCTATAAATCAAGATTCCTAGATTTAAACCAATTACTTTGCCCACTTGAATCATGAACACGGTCATTCATTCTTCAACCAGCCCAATTATTTCTAATACGTATATAGCATATCATGAGAATATCAAATATTTTTTTCTTAGTATTTAAGCACATTGATCTGCTGGACCATTTGTTCCTAAGGCCTGTAGATCACTGATGTTTTTAGATTCACGTTTCATTTAAATTTTAGCTTCAGCCATTATTTCTCAACCAATTTAAGGGTACAGTCTCTGTATTTGACCTTAATATTACAATCCATGAAGCAGACTTCTGGGTGTGAAATTACATCATGTAGGAGACCCCCTTTGCCCATTATCTTGGGCATTTCAGTGACTGAGTTCTCAGAGAGTCACGATACTGCAAACCAGGAGGGGCTGAAGGGTGCTGGGGGAGAAAATAATAGTTTTAAGGCCACGGTGGTAATTTCTTCTGCTCTTAATGCCACGGAAAGAGCACCATGAGCAATGGGCAAGAGGTGCTTCTTCCTGGCACCTTGTCAAAGGAAAAATATTTTATGCAAATGGAGTTATTCTCTTCCGAGAAATAATAGATCTACAGTGATTTCATTCTTGTGTTTAACTGGACAAGGTTTACCTTTAAAAGATGGGTTAGCTTTTACCAGTACTACTTGTTGAATGAAGAAGGAATACCGAGAAGATATTAATTGTATGACATTAAGCTAATAGCAAGCAACCCGCATACCATACTTGAGAGGGGTCATTGATAAAATTTGTTAAGGAATAATTGAGTGGGCTGAATTACTTAAATAGGTATTGAAAATGATAAAATAAAGTTAGTGCAGAAAGATTTAAAAAAATGGGACCAATGAAATGTTGAAACAGCGACCTTTGTTGCAATAGTTTTTCTTTATACTAGAATGGAAAGCTTTTTTTCTTAGGAACTATTTTTCTTTTAATCATAAATAGAAATGTTTTAATGAATTTCACACACTTTGATTCTGAGAAAGTTACTAGCAAGCAAGGAATACTAGAAATAAAATTAAAACTTTTGGCTTTTTTGTTTTTTCTTTCCTTCACTTTGCTCATACATAATAAGTGGCTTTCTGGTATGATTTCCTCCTGTGTCATTGGATAGGGCATTCCCGGCATCAGACCCTAGGGCCAGTCCTGAGAGCTGTTGGTGGGATGATGTATGGACCAAGAAATGGGCCAAGCAATGCCAGGCACGATAGCCACTCAATGAACACTGTGTCTTACCTTTGAAATTTTCTCTGGAAAAACCTCAGGAATTTAGCGTCACGTAGAAATGCTTATTGAATGCTTACTATGTATCAGACACTATGGTAAGGTCACAAAACATAAGACATGAGCTTTGCTTGTGCCATTAGCTTGAAGCTCAGCAAAGAAAATAGATAGTGGGGTATTATGACATAGAGACACCATACGCAGGGTGCAACCAAGCACTCGAAAGAGTGACTGCATTGTGCTTAGATTCCGTGGAGAAAACCATCCTAACTCTGCATTCTTCTCTCCGTAATAGCTCAACATTAATGTGTATTCATTCTTAGACGTGTTGTGTAATGGCTTCAGACTATCCCAAGTACCTTCTAGTTGTATCCTCAGGAAATTCATGGCCAGAGATACCACTGGGACTGCTCTAAATCAGTGAATTTCTGAGTACAGTTCCACACGAGCATGTTACACTAAGTGCTGCAGGTACTGTTGGGTCAGAATGCCACAGGGTTATCCTGCATTTGAAAGAATTCTAACAATACTTTTTTTGGAGGGAAAAATATGTCCATGAAATAAGATACAGTTTAAAACAAATCAGAATAATAAAACCATTCTGCATTCTATTTAATCCTTTAAAATCAGAATTTGAAACCGCATGGGGGAGACCACCAAATTTAAAAAAAAAATCATATGTGTACTTTTGAATAAGTATGCCTCAATACGAAAAAAGATGTAAGACATTTAATTGCTAACAATTATGCATGAGTCATGGAAATTTAGACATGGTCAATGTCATAGTAGATATTATTCAATCAGTATTTCAAAATGGCCAGTTCCCACAGGTAGTGTAATTCCTCAAATGTATCTTTACTGGCTAAATGTTTCTTCATTGTTCAGTTAGATTAAGGTGCAGAGGTTACAGCCAGAGGTGGAAGAGGAAGGGCCTGATGCCTACACTGGCTGGCTGTCTCAGTTACCAATAATCAATCAGAGGAAAGGTGGTGGATGCTAAAGTGAATATGGCTTGGAGTTAGTCAAATGGTAGAGACTGAAATAAGAATTTAGATCAAACTCTTGCAAATATACCTATAGATTATGAATGATATGGTCTGTGGAAGCCCATGTCTATGAGAAAGTAAAATTTTCAACCCTAGAAAGCCTAACTGCAGGATAGCCACATATTCCTCAAGCTTTTAATGTAATTCTGGCTTAAGCTTGAATGTGGTTTCACTTTTAGAATGGAATAATCTCAACATTGTGTCAACTTCATGAACACTTTTAGTGATAAAATCCTCGTATTTTGCCAAGGCACTGTACCTGAGCAGCATCCCTTGACCTTTGCATCACACAGTTGACACATTACGGATGAGGTCTTTACTCATCTTCCTATGTGTATATTTAGATGTAAATATGTTTCTCTGTTAAGTAGTTAATGAACCAAAGTTTACTTTAGGTACTTGATATAGTAGGACACAGTGTCCAGTGGACATGACAGTGGTAAGGCCTGGTGTCACAGGCTGTGGGACAAAGATGAAAACGAAGCACAGTCTTGGCCGTCACTCTTGTAGCATCTGCTGAAGGAGAACAACGTGAGTGAGCTGCACCAGCGAGAAAGAGAGAGCATGGGGCGCAGCTCGGGTCAGGGCTACCTAGAGACAGAAAGAATCATGCGGAGGAGGCAGATCGCAGCATGGCTGAGGAGGATGAGGGGTGTCGCACGCTGGGGAGAACTGTTCTGGTTGTCTTTGCTATAAATGTCCAGGAAGATGGAAGTTGAAGAGTTTCTGGGACTGTTCCAGGTAGTGGATGATGAGTGATCGGCAGCAGGAGTAGAGCATGGCCTAAGAGGTATTTTGGAGATAGAGTCAATAAAAGTTGACAAATGGTAAGTCCAAATAACATCATAGCTGATTCAGAATTTGGAGGCCTGAGTTACAAGGAGATGGTGCTGAATCTCTTTCACTTTTGTCTTCACCCTGAAGGTCATACAATACACGATAAGGTGCAGGAAACACCTGTGGAAAGATAGACAGGTGTCATGGCAAAGTTAATGAATTCATTTCACATTTGTGTTCGAAAGTTCGGATGTGGCTGTGACAGTTCAGCATGAGATAGAGAACACAGATCTGATGGTGAGGAGGAAGAGGAGCCCCTGGGGAGTGCATGAGAAACTTGGATATAAGGGTAAGAGTGGACGGGCACTTAGATTAGATGCACACGCCCAGCAGAACTCACAGAGAGAGAGAAAAGAGAGCCCCAGGACAGAAGTCCAGGATGTCTCCAGTTAAACCATAAGAATCATCAATGCAAAGATCTACAGGGAAGCACGGACCTCTAGGTTCAAGTGGGAAACAAGGCAGCACGTCACAGAATGTGAGAGAGGAGACAGCTTCAAGGAGGCCGTGACTATGAACCGGGGTTTCAGAGTTATGGGATGAAACCCAAAGGAACCCTGATGAATTTGGCAGTTACAGTGTAACTGGTGTCCAGCAAAAGCACCAGAGCAGAATTTGGCACATGGTCCAGAATTTAAGATAAGTAAATTTTCACCCCAAATTCCATTTTAGGAAATTTTCCTAGGGCAATGAGTCACAGCAAAATATTAAAATTCAAGTAACAGGAGGTACAGCATTACATTCTTTATACTTTCTACAATCTGGGGTGCTAAACACATACAATGAAATTTTGCACAACAGTTAAGAATTGACTGTGATACAACCATTAAAACTTATACTTTTTTGCAAAACTATTTTATTAATTAAGCTTACTGGTACATTTTAGGTATGCGTAATGATCACATTCATCATGGGGAACTAGAAATGGTAGTTATGAGCGTAACTGTTAACAAATAAAGATCCCCGAGCTAGGAGAAGAGATGAGTTCCAAGCTCAGAGGCTCCCCTGGGGGTGGATTTTTGCTGCAGCGACCAGGCTGTGCAGACCCTGGCTGCACTGATAGGTCCTTTTCTTCCATGTGAAGGTAGTGACTCAAAAGCAGGACATCCATCATCCACATGGATAGGGATGTGGTGCAGTGGGCCCCAGCCCCGGCCCCTGAACTCAGCAATGGTCTCCAAGGTCTCCAGTGCTGGGGACCACATGCGATGAAGTTATGCTTCCTTCTGTGCCTCTCCAACGCTGGATAAAGTCATATACTGCTGTCTTTCATCCAGCCACAGAACCGCAGTATGTTAGAGGTGAGAAGGACCTGGGTCATGTAGAATCTGAAGCCCAGTCTCCTCCGTTAAACCAAGACACAGAAGAGCAAAAGGAAACTGCCATACACATAGATACCCCTGGCCATATCCGACCAATCATCCCATCGGCATTGCCCGACCTCCTCACTCAGATCCCTAGTACCTCGGTTATGACCTGACCCTGCTAGGACCCTCTGACCTGCATGCTAGGTCCCTGCTGACAGTGGCAGCCAACCTTTGAGAGCTTTCAGTGATAACAAAGGGCCCACTGCAGCAGGCGTGCCATAGGTCTGCCACCACTGCTGCATGTGGACTCTGGCCAGGGCCCTGTGAAATGAGTCGGTCTGTGCCTCCCCGCTGGTCTGATCTGCTGCTCCACCTTCCCTGTGCTACAGGTGTTCAGCTTCTCTAGCTCTCCCTCTCCTCACTGGTCAGTGTCAGGCTCTGTGCTGTTACAATGTTTTCCCTGCTGCCACTCATTGCCCTGACTCTGGGCTACAAGACCTCGTGAACTACCTGCACATCTCATTATCATTTCCAACTTGGGCTACTGGGCTATCTCCCCAACTCAGAACCTCCACTGGAGGGAAGTAGAGATCCTTCCCTGTGTCTTCTCCTGGGCCACAGTGGAAGAGGAAGAGCTGGCAGTCAGAAGTGACATCCAGGGGCAGGAGCAGTAGAGAAGGGTGAGGAGGCCCCGGGGGGGGGGATCTAGGAGCTCTCTGCAGACCCCCTTTGTCAGCTCGTTTCACTCGCTGTTTTCTGTTTTTTTCTCTTGTGCACTAGGTTATATCACACAAGCAGATATTAAAAAAAAACTTGATGCATTGCAAAATAAACTATCATAACTGACAAAACTGAAAGAATATCATTTTCAGATACATAGCAGCCAAATTTATACATCAAAGAATGCTATTATTAAGTCAGAGAATGGGGAGAAAGGGATTTCAAATATGTTAGCTCAATCAAATATAGTAGCATAAGAGTCTCTACCCACCAGGATGTAAGAGCATTGCTGGGGAGGTAAACCATATCTACAATTAGTGAATAAGATGGTAGCACATGGTACACGGATACATTAGAGGCTGTCAGAATCTTGTAGAGCAGGTAATGTGGGCCCAGGAGCGTGAGAGACTGAACAGCAGAACTGATTACCAAGCAGGCTCATGATGGGGGCTGCGTTGAGCCCAGGACCTCGTCCAATCCCCTCAGTCAGTCCCTGGGGCTACTTCCTTCTCTGGAGAATACAGATAGAGTGACATAAATTTGACCTCTAGATTTATGATAAACCAAAATCCTAGCCTAAAGGAGGAAAGAGCATCCAAACAGCATTAGCTGCAGACCCCACGTATGAGGCCCTTTCTAACAAAGGCAGATCACCAGCTAACACCCCCTGAAAACGTGAGTCACATACAAACAATTTTTAAAAATTTATACCTTTACATAATTAGTTCATTTTTCTGATTGGAAAAATTTTAACTTCTATTATTTCCAATTTTGATTTTCTTCTCTATTTTCTTCCAAATTCTATCATCTAGGCTTATGACTACTAATTATATATTCAATTATAAAGTATGCTTTCACCTAAGCAGGTGAGCAGAGTCCTAAAGTGACTTCCTTCCCGTAAGTGGTTGTCAAGGTGACTATTAAACTACATGTAGTGGTTCATTTCAAGAACGTCCCCCTCAAGCACCATGCATTCATAGGTGGGGCTTCTAGAAGAGGATTGGATGGTGGGGTGCAGCTGATTTGCTGTTAGGAGGTGGGACCTGCTCCGAAGAGTAAGGTCAGTGGGGCCCACCCTGCGTCCTCCTTCCCACTTCGCTTCCTGGCCGCCATGACGTGAACAGCTTTCCTCTGCCCAAGCGCTCCTGCCACACTGTTTTTGTGTTTAAGCTAGCTGAACATGGCCTCAAACTTCTGAGACTCTGAGCCAAAATAGCCCTCTCCGCCTTTAAATTGTCGGTGTCTGTTATTTTGTCCCAGCAACCAGGAAAATGACTAATACTCTGTGTGTAAAGATAGACAAACTTCAGCTTTTGGCAGTTTCTAGTTCCAAGCAAAGATTCCGAATCACTCCCTGGAAAAGAAGAACACCCTTGTTCCTGCAGAGGGGATCTCTGACCTAGGACCCAGGGCCACCAAGCGAGATGGTCTCTTACTGAGGGCGAAGTGAGCAGCGCAGGGAGGAATGTAGGCTTTCACACTCCTTGGCGCTGCAGGCCACCTGCACGTGTCCTTATGGGACATAAAAAGACAAGGCCCAGTCCTGAAGAGTTTACGACCTGAATCAGACATAAAGGAAATGGCAGCCAGCAGTAAAATCTCCATTTGTGCAGGTATGACCACTACAGAGACTGGAAGGCAATATTGCTAGCGGAGATTTTTAAAGGAGATTTACAGGACAGGAGAATATGTGTAGCACATAAAAATTCAGGATGCTGCGTAGAGAAGTGTCGGGAATAGTGCCGAAGAAGGTGTGAGGCAGGTGTTGATGAGCTGAAGTGATAGACCACAGAATTAAGAAGGGATGGATATAACTCGACACAATCACCAACTCAATTATCCATCCACACAGACATTGTAAGATATTCATCTTTTAAAATGTTATTTCCCCAAAACGACTTGGCCAAAATGCCTGACCATTGGGACCATAGCCCATAGCTAGTTTCATTTATCTTGATACAACAGTATATGCTATTAGGAAAAAAAAAAAAAAAAAAAAAAAACAAACCTAGTGCTCAGTAATTTTGCTGTTTCCTCATCATTCAGCAGGACTACTAAAACTTTTATTTGGTCATCTAACATTTAACCCAAAGAAGTGGATACTCGGTCCCTAGAAGGACTTCCTATTGAGGCCCCACGCCCACCAGAACAGTGAACGTGTCACTTGATAGACATCGTGATGCCTTCTTCATGTCCGCATGGGTGCAGCCAGCATTGTTGATTCACTGGAACCCCAGCCATGAGGACTGCTGAACGCAGGTGATGAGGACCTAGAGGCAGAGATGCGCCATGACTGAAATTCCATCTTTCCATGTAGATCCTGCGTAAGGTGCCATGAGCAGGAGTCCCGAGTGCTGTGTGAGCCACTGACTTCGCTGGTGCACAGTCACTCAGGAAACAAAGACAGGCATGTCCTGCGTGTGCAAGCCTCGTAAGCTGGTACCACTTCACTGACACTGAACTCACCAGCAGTGTGAATCAGGAGGATGGACCACACCTCAACAACGTTCCAGCTTCTTCTGTTAAAGAAGAAAATAATAGAATTTATAGGGAAACACCAACTAGATCTCATTACTCAGGGGTAAAACAGTTGACATTTAAATGTAGCTTGCTTTGATACAAGCGTCTGTACTTTTTTGAGCTAGTATACTACAAGCACTGAAACTTCTTAGACCGTTCTATTTTTAAACAGTGCACTTTGTCCTTTTGATTTACTAAAAATTGACAGGAAAACCAACAAACATACATTTTGCATTTCAGAAAACCAAAGTGAACCCATCCTGTAGTCTTCAAATTCCTTTTATTCTTGGGGTGTTCACAAGAGCAATTTTACCCAGGCTTGTGGACAAGCCCGGGGCAGCAAGTCTCAGCCTTGGCCCCGCTGGAGACTGATTCCGTGTCCCTTGAGATGCCTGTCTTTGGGACTTGGTACTGTGGGGATTCCTGGGTGCTGGGAGCCAAACCGAATTTCCTTTATCTCCGTCTGAGCGACACCCTGGAGGCACAGGAAAACTCGCCCTTTATCTTCCCTTCCTCCTCGGCCCCTTTCTCCCTCGGTTCCTCAGCCCTGCAGCCGCCTACACCTGACAAGTCTGGGGCTAAACAGCAATGATGCCGGGGAGAGGCGGGGGTCTAACCGTGGAGAACAGGCGGGATTCTCTCAGGACTGCGGGTTAGCAGCCGAGTGCGAGGGCTATGTGGTAATTTTTGAAAAATCTTGCCATGTTAAAAAAATAATTATCAAATTCCTCCACTTATTCTTAACAGTTTTTAATGCCTGTTCATTTTTTGGGTGATATACTTTTACTTCTATTGTATTGTGTGACTGTGAAAAATTTTTTATGTTTTGAGTTAAAAAGAATTTCTTTGTTCCACTCTATAATTTTACTCTATCTTTGATAACTTTAGTCTTGGCTGAGCTCTGTGTTTGGTAAAATCCCTGTGGATACTTCAGGGCTCCATGCACTTCAAAATTTCAGTATTTAGAGAACACGGGACTTCTTGTTTTGCCTAATATTGTAGTTATGTTTGTTTTTCTATCCGAAGAATGGTGCTAAACAACCAGCACTCTATTGTGTCTTGTCTCTGAGCTTTTATTCTAATGAAATGTCTCCCAGTAATTTATTAAATTTGTTCAAATTCATTTCCCTGGAATGTATTTTGCATTTCTTTATTAATACCTTTTAAATTCTGAAATAAATTTCTCTCTGTGATTTCTGGCATAATTTGCATACAGGCCAACCCTTTGGTGAACAACAGATAAAAGATCAAATCAAGAGTTCTCTGCCTTTTATAATAAAAAATAAATTCCTTGAACTATTTTAAAAATATTTTTGGCAAGTTTTGGTTTATTATTTTGTATTTATTTCTGTCAGTAGTTGATTTTATTTTTAATTTAGCCAAGAGACCTGCAAATATTTTCTCTAAAGGGTAAGATAATAAATATTTTAGGCTGTGGGTTGTATAGTTTCTGTCAGGACTCATTATTGGCACCACTGAAACAGGAAACAGTTGTAGACAACATGTAAATGAGTGAGGGTGTCTGTGTTCCAATAAAATTTTATTTACAAGCACAGGCTGTGGGCACAAGATTTGGCTGTGACTTTATTTGCTGACCTTGATTCAGATCAATAAATGTTCATATGAATAACCAGAGGAAGTATTTTACTTTTTCCTGGTTTTACTTAGATTTAAAGAATCATAAAAATTAAACAGAATCAAATTTCATCATTTTATCAGTAACCTACCTGAGTACAAGAGCAGCTCAAGGAAATGCCCATAGTAACAGGAGTTGCAAGTGGCATGGCTGGGGCTCGGGTGGGGGGCTCCTTGCCATGAGCTTAGTCCCCCGGTGTTCTTCTGTGAGGATCTTCAGGAATAGCTGAGGAGCACTTGACTTACTATAGCATCTGTTATAGCTTCTGTACTTTCTCTTATTCGTTTCCATTTTTATTCTAGTCTAGCAACTTCTTTCCATTTTCCAGACTTTGATTTTTGTTTATAATATTAATACCACTTATAGAGTAAGAGCAGTATCTATTGTGCTTGCTTGGGTTCCTGAGCTGTACTAGGCATTGTGCTACTTATTCTATGCAACTTGTATTTAATGCTTCTCATGATTCTACATAGAGGTGCAATTCATTTTTTTTGTTTTGATTTCCAAATGGGAATGAATATTGGTGTTCAGGGAGGTTTCTCCTGTGGTTTGGTTTTCATTCTCCAGAGAACATCTTTCTCATCTCAAATTACAGAGCTCAGCTTCTTACATGGAACCTCCCCCATACTTTTATCGATCCCTTTATTTCAAGATTCTTGATTATGGCCTGACTTTTTAGCTGTATCAGGGCCACCACCATATCGCAATTCTCTAATTGAGGTAGAGCAGTGATTCTGCGTTCAGAACCTCAGTTCTTACTTCTTGTATTTCAAGTCCGTAAGACTGAATTGTGGAATACAGCTCATCCACAAATCCTAAAGTGATATTGTTGCCATGGATATTTATGGAAAATAGATACTAGGTGACAAAAGGACGCCGAGGCAGCTGCTGTGTGCCGAGGTGTAATGGGGCAGCTGCTTATGGGGCGGAGTGAGGGTTCCTCTGGGAACCGTGGTGAGCACCTTCCAAAGGAGCACAGCGTGATTGGGCGCTGCAGGGACCAGCCTGGCCCAGAGCAATCAGAACTGGGTGGTTCTCCAGCTCAGAAGATGCCAGCAGACATGAATCTAACAGACAGAATGTCACAAGTTACAAGCAGTGCAAATAGTGGCTTTAGCTCTGGGCCAAAGGGAGACTCTGAGCTTGAGTTTAAGTGGGGAGACTTCCCGCAGCACACACGCATGCGTGGGCAAAGCCAATCCAAAGAGGGCAAGGCTGAACGTTAGCAGCAGGGAGACTTGTTCAGACTGACGGACGCCTAGCCTGGAGAGCAGGAGATGCCCACGCACGGGAATTAGAAAGTGTCTTGAGGACCGTTCTCTGTCTCAAGGACAGGACGAACTCACTGACCTCCTTAGAACTCTGCAGACGCAGTTCCAAAAGATGGCTCTCCCTTTACCCCTTTGCCTATGTGCCACCGTCCTAATGAAAGATATTTTGTTTTTACTATTTGAATTGGAGTGTGGGGATTTCTCTGAATGATTACGTTGTTCCATTGGCCACACCCTTTCGCTCCATGCCAAATGAATGGTGGCCGTGGCGTGATCCTATTTGAACTCAAGGAGAAACTTTCTCCTCTTGGAGGACCCCGTGGCAGGTAAGGAAACTGAATGAGCTAGAGATGGCCCATGAGTTTTGTCCCTACCTTGTCATTCTGCCTGCGTCCTGAAACATAGTGGCTAATTTGCAGTGTGAAAGAACAAAAGCTAACAGGAGGCTGGCCGTGTGGACACCTGGCCCCGGCCCCTAGCCGCCTCCTTTGGGGAGGCATTGACGCGGCGCCTCGGCACAGCTGGCCCCGCTGGCGCTGGTCTGACCCTCTCAGCCGAGGCTTTCGGCCACTCAGATCAGTTATCGCTTCAGTACATGTGCTGCTAAAACCCCCTTTTATGTTTGGCAAAATCTCTGCTTGAGTAAACAGTTACATCACTAATTGCTAAATATGACATTATCAGATTGTTTTGACTTCCTGAGGATGAGGGTAAAGGGAAAAAAGTTAATTACAATTACTTTTGTCTCTGACTAATGGAAAACAGAGTTAACATCTGTGTGCTGCCTGCTAGAAGGTTGGCAATAATCTCTAGGTATTAACTAACCAGCGTGGACTAGAAAGACCCAACCTGTGGGTGTCATTGCTTTACCTGAATTTACCCAGCAGCTAACAAAATAGGGTTCTTTCACTAAAAACTAATTTTCACATTTAAAAAAAAATCTTTATTATGGGCCTAGTGCAGTTAAATTGCCTCACACAGCAGGGAGTCCACACTTAGGCTGGTAATATTAAGCACTGAGAAAATGCCTCAGGTGATGATCAAGC